>QMFG01017290.1:0-11861 GCA_003314545.1 Ramaria sp. MG151
AAGTACGCTTGTAAATTTCTCCAGAATCTAAGGCAGTATAACCTCCACAGTCTCAGAACTATCTCTGCATCTTTGCTTGATATCTCAACATCACTTGCTCTGTTAACGAATCATCACTGGCCGTTCGTCATCATTTCAAGCATTCTACCGAATCCAGTACTCGTCTCAAAACTGTTAAGTTACAGTTATCTCTCTATCTACAGTTCGCGTCACTACATGTGAACTTTAAGTGCTGACATTTGATTCCGCATCAGCGCATCCCCCATGCTAGAATTTACACACCAATTAGATTATCTTTTAGGCGCTTAGAAGACGCCTCAAGCAAACTTGAAGCAAATCACCAAAACAATTCAAATAAATCAAAATAAAATAAATAAATAAATTTTATTTTCATTTCTTATTACCCCTCATAGCTTACGGCCCTGACCTCGGTCATTCGGTCACCGATCCCCAAACCCTCTTGTATATAATTCACTCATTCATGTACATGATAGTCAGTTCTGATATGGACTAAGATACCCCAATACACCTTGCTTAATCTCTACGCTCTTTCGTCCCTTTCGCTAAGGTCACGCCTGAACTTCGGGTGACCTCGGGCCTTGTCCGAAATACAGGACAGGACTCTGAGTTGGCATGGCTCATAAGCTGAAGCCAAGTCCCATTCAACCCGTTCGCCGAGACTCGGCCCCCCTCGGCAACCCGACCCCGAACCTCAGTCGACTCTATATCGAGTCCCAACCTTCACTCTGTCTCCACTAAGATTCAGTTCTTAACACAACCCCAGAATCGCTCCATCGCCCCAATATTCTTCTTGGGAACACAAAGGACCATTATTAGCTAGCTCTCACTATAAGTACACTTGTAAATTTCTCCAGAATCTAAGGCAGTAAACCTCCACATCTATGTTACAACCTCTGCATCTTTGCTTGATATCTTTGCTACCCTTGCTTTGTTAACGAATCATCACTGGCCGTTCGTCATCATTTCAAGGACTCTATTCGACTCAGTGCTCATCCAAAAACCGTTAAGTTCTTGCTATCTACCTATCTACAAGTCCGCATCTCAGTACATGAACTTTAAGTGCTGACACTTTGATTCCGTATCAGCGCATCCCCCATGCTAGAATTCATATCTCGCTTAGATCGCCTCCAATAAACTTGAAGAAAATATCAAAAACAAATCAAATAAATTCAAATAAATTATATATAAAATTTCCACTCTATTTCTTATTATCACAGTCCTAAGAGACTGGGTCAAGTACGAGTCCCCGAACTCATCCACCATGGTGTTGTGGACCCTTTGCACTGCTGCTTGGAAGCTATTGACATGAGAAGAAGGGATAGTTGAACTTCCTTGCACATGTCAGTTCCTCTCTTGCAGAGCCAGGTGAAAGTGGCAGATGATGATTGCGGACAGACTGTATGTGTTTAATGAGTTGAGTCATGCAAACCATAGGACTGGGAGGGATATATGCACCAGTTCTGAAGTGGGGCTATAATTGATTGAAGGCTTGGCTATTCCCATAAGAGAGACATGTATCAAAGTACTCATTTAGTCATGAATACACCACTCACTCTCAGTACCTGGAACAAAAACAATGCTAAATATGTTTGGCATCATTCATGAGTTGCAATCCCTTATCTGTGATTGTGCTAGTGAGAGAGAATGTAAGCACAAATCTGTAGTGCAGTCAGATGGATGGAATGAATTAATAAGAAAATAGATGGGAATTTTTATTTATATTATTTGAATTTATTTGATTTGTTTTTGAGCTTTTCTTCAAGTTTGCTTGATGCGGTCTTTAAGCATGTAAAAGATAATCTAAGCAGGATATGAATTCTAGTGCGGGGGATGCACTGATGCAGGAGCAAAATGTCAGCGCCTAAAGTTCGCGTACAGAGACGCAGACTTGTAGATAGGTAGATAGTGCAAACTTAATGGTTTTGAGATAAATGCTGGATCAGAAATATCACTTGGAATGATAACGAACGGCCAGTGACGATTCATTAACAAAGCAGTGGTTGCAGAGATATCAAGCAAAGAGATAGGGGTTATGCCAGAGATGTGGAGGTTATATTGCCTTAGATTCTGATGAGAATTACAAGCATACTTATAGTGAGAGCTAGCTAATAATTATCCTTTGTGTTTCCAAGAAGAATAGTGGGGCAATGGAGCGATTCTGGGGTTGTAGTCTACATGAGGGGTAAAATGCACAAAAGTGTACTAAAAACATATTCAAAAAATCTGAAACCGATCATGATGTGGTAGGAAATGTAGATCATGTGTTTAACTACCATACTCAGTCAAAAGAACAAGAGAAAACATCAGAGAAAGATGTGAAACTCCATTTCAAAGCTCCGGCGCTTGTTTAAATGAAATTGAAGCGATCGGCTTCGTTTGGGGATTGGTGACAATAGGGGTGGATGGAAATAAAAGTTGAATGGTCGTATGAGTGATTGGAAGTGTTTCAGAGCCATGCACGGCTCAATCGGTGGCTATTGCAGCCCGTTGTCACGATCATGATTTATGGTCTATTCCGCCTTCCGAACCACCCGAACATCACGTTTCTGAATTAACTCTTCGGAACCCAAATCATCGGCAAACTCGTCACACATGAACCATTCAACACTTCGTCACCCTTAACACCTTGAATCGTCCTAGCAACATCACAAGGACCCAACCAAGAGATCAGGTTCTATTATTACCCTTTCCTCAGAAAAGAAGCATCTACACTATCCCCATCACTATCCCCATCTATTTCTAGGAACTCAATAGCAGGGTCAGTTCTATGCTTCTAAAAGCTTATGGTGACAACACATATGATTCAATATGTGGACGGGTTCATCCCTGACACTCAGGGCCGTCGCCTAAGGAAGTGAAACAAGAGTTCGTCTACCCCGAAACGACATACGATTCAGAAACAGGTTTCAGGATTTATTCTTAGTTTGTTAAACCCTTTTCTCATTCACAATTTTCACCCCACCCTTGTTCTCTATTTTCTATGGTCATTAATTAGCATACATGTACTTTAGCTACTTTTCCAATCCTTAACGGACTACTCCCCATTCACTTTTGCCTCCAAACGTCCCAGTATATAAGTAGCACATTCACATGTATACTCTTTAGTTCAATTATTGCATGTCTACTTGATTGATCCACTTGGCTTAACAATTCGTCGTGAACAATCAAAAAGAACAACTTCATTTCGAAGTAAGTCCTATAAACTTATTAATTTGGATTTGATTACACTTCAAAAGAATGTAATCTTATTGGGTGTGATCGGCATGAACTACACGGTTCATTCAATCCACGAGATAGAATCCTTTCGGAATACCTATCTCTTCGGAATCATGCACTTCTTCGCAAACATTCTGAAAGCCCTTCGCTTTTACTGTAGGATTACCCTTCATTTTCGAATACCATCCTCTTTATGTGAAAACATTTTCTAATGTTATTGCTAACAATGCATTCATCCATAACACTTCTCTTTAATAATTGGATTATGACACCCGTTTGTGTCCGAAGCGCATATATGCACATGTTCGTCCCTGCATAGCCTCGGGGATCGTTCGCTGAATAATTCTAAAGGTGTAAACAGAATGTATGTATTCTGAGACCTAAGGCCTTGAATTCTCATTAGTAGTGTTTTTGCATTGTTTTTGTTATTTTCTTCTGCACGGCGCTACTGATGCATCAGTAGATTACATAATGTAGTCTTCATGTGGCAGGTAGATAAATAATAACATGAATACAAAAGTGAGATTCTCACCCATATCTAACAAGACCTGGTCTGTGCTTGAGTTACATGCAATTAGCCACAAGGACCAAGCACTCACCTTGCTCAATGAGCAGCCTAGTCAATGACTGCTTTTTCCAAATTTCAAGCCCTTGCAGAAGTCTAAAGGTTTGAATGGTGTGTGAAGGGTCACCACAACAACACCTATGTCAAAGAGGATGGTGAGGACCCCAGTGAGGGTTGATACTATGGTAGTCTTTAGTGAAATGTCAAAGGGAAATGGATCATCTCATACACCTTATGCTTGGTTAGGATAATTTGGAAAACAGGATGTGAGGACACTCACAGTGATTTTTCTGAAGTGGGGGGGCCACAAGTATTCATAATAGCTACGTACTATAATATGCTATGATTAATACATCCTAGTTTTAATAAGAAATATAATGGAAATTTTATCTATTTTGTTTGGTTTTTATTTGATTTATTGTTGAGTTTTGTTCAAGTTTGCTTGGGGCGATGTTTAAGTGCCTATGAGATAATCTAAGTGAAAAATGTATTCTAGCGCAGGGGATGTGCTGATGCGGAAGCAAAGTGTTAACAAGAAATATAATGGAATTTTTATTTATTTTGTTTGGTTTTTATTTGATTTATTGTTGAGTTTTGTTCAAGTTTGCTTGAGGCAATGTTTAAGCGCCTATGAGATAATCTAAGCGAGAAATGTATTCTAACGCGGGGGATGTGCTGATGCGGAAGCGAAGTGTCAGCGCTTAAAGTTCGCATACAGTGACGCGGACTTGGAGATAGAGAGATAGCAGTAACTTAACAGTTTTGAGATAACTGTTGGGTGCAATAGATCACTTGAAATGATGACGAACAGCCGGTGATGATTCGCTAACAGTGCAAGCGTTGTAGAGATATCAAGCAAGAGATGGAGAATTTATCAGACTTGTGGAGGTTTTACTGCCTTAGATGCTGACGAGAACTACAAGTGTACTTATAGGAAAACCTAGCTAATAATTGTCCTTTGTGTTTCCGAGAAAAGGAAAGGGGGGATGGAGCAATTCTGGGGTTGCAGTCTACATGAGGGGTGGGATGCTCAAAAATGTACTAGAACCTATCTAAAGCATCTGAAATCGATCTGGATGCTATGGGAACTACAGATCATGCAGTCAACAAATATATTCAGTAAAGAGAACAAGGAAAAAGAGAGGGAAAACTTCTGAAAGTGCATTTTGAAGCTCCCGGTGCTTGTTTAAATGAAATGGAAGCGATTGGCTTTGTTCGATGATCGGTGACAATAGGGGTGGTTGGAAATAGAAGTTGAATTGTTGTATAAGTATTTGGAAGTGTTTCAGAGCCATGTGGGGCTCGATCAGTGGCTATTGAAGCCTGTTTGTGTCCAAAGTGCGTGTATGCGCCCGTTCATGCCTGCACGGCCTCAGGGATGTGTCGCTGAGTTATTCTAGAAAGGCAAACAAAGTGTATTCTAAAGCCCAAGGCTTTGAATTGACATTAATAGTGTTTTTATGTTGTTTTTGTGTTTTGATTCTGCGCGGCACTACTGATCCATCAGTAGATTATGTAATATAATATTCGTGTGGTAGATGGATAAATAATAACAAGTTTTACTGAGGGCTGGACTAAACATACCAATGTAACTATAATTTCACCAAGAAGCAGAAATCCAAGAACTCCCAAGACTATTTTACTGCGAGTGGAGATTGCATAAGCTCTTGCTAGAATGAGGCCTGCATGAGGTGAATGGATGAGTGTTGGTAAATTGAATATCAAAAGTTGCTGCCTTGCACTCCTATTATAGGCGCGAGGACCATAGCCTCGGAAAGCTTAGCCAGGATATTGCATGTCCTGCTCTGATATGAGTCTCCCAAATGTCTGAAAACCGTGAAACCATACTAGGCGTTTCATTACAGTGAGTATATATGTTATATACGAAAGTCATAAGACACACCTGAAGTGAAATAGGGAAGAATGATGCATATACATCGACGACGAAGACAACCTGAGTCCCGTAGCGAGCGAAGATGTAGAGAACGGTGCCCAGTTTAAATTTCCGTTTCCAGATTTGTTTTATCTCCCTTGGCAAGGTGAGAAGCGCGTCAAACGCTAACAGGGCTATTGCCAAATATGTGAAAAGCTTGTCATCACACATGGTCGTGACTGATTACCGGTAGAAGCGGCGAGGACAAAGTTGAATGCCATACTAGGTTGGCGCGTGGTGAGGTCTTGCAGGATGCACAAAACCGATCAGTTACCCATCTGCTTGCGCCTGGATGATAGATGCGGCGTCGGGCTGAGATGACATTATAGAGGGCTGGCTTAGAGGTTTGCGAGTGGGATGTAGTTAGAGTAGTGGGCTGAGGATCTGATGTAGAGCTGCCCACTGCGCGAACCATATATATATATATATATATATCCAACTGGCCATGCGCGTTGGCACGAGGACATGTGCCTACAACATCATTGATCCGTGCCAAATGTTCATTAAGCCGTGGTGATTAGAGAAGTGCGAGAATACCGATCATTCAGGACATCAAACCATCAGCCATGGCTACTTGACCGAGTATGCCACTGAGACATTTTTCATGTATACGAAAGACGGGACTCGGGGCAGAGTCATTGTCAAGTGGACCTGTTCCGGAAACACCCATTGTATGGATCAATCAAGAAGGTCATAAATGTGGATCAAGAATCCTAAATTCGATGGCTACCGAGCTACGTAGCGAGAGCAGGAAGAGGAAAGCCTGTACCGAAACTGCCGCGCCAAACAAAAGCCTAAGTAAAGCCCGGACTATGTGTACAGGGAGGTGCTCACCTCCGCAACCCCGAGGAGGGCGCAAAGAAGTCGGATCTCAGGAAAGCATGCGGCCGAACAAGATCTCAGTTCATTCTGCTCTGGAGCCGTCGCATCCTGTGTCAAAGGCAAAGGGCATACCACACTTGCCCCGTGATTCTGCATGTAAGACTTGTCATAAATATATAACTATACGAGTATTTACTCAGTAAATGCTCGTTGCAAGATACTACTTAATAAGAAATAAAATGGAAATTTTTTATTATATTTAATTTGTTTAATTTGGTTTATTTTTGATCTTTTCTTCAAATTTGTTGAAGGCGGTCTTTAAGCGCCTAAGAGATAATCTAAGCGAGATATGAATTCTAGCGTGGGGGATGCGCTGATGCAGAATCAAAGTGTCAGCGCTTAAAGTTCGCGTACAGAGACGTGGACTTGTAGATAGGTAGATAGTGAGAACTTAATGGTTTTGGGATGAGCACTGAGTCAAATAGAGTCCTTGAAATGATGACGGACGGCCAGTGATGTATCGTTAACAAAGCAAGGGTTGCAAAGATATCAAGCAAAGATGTGGAGATTGTAACAGAGATGTGGAGGTTTACTGCCTTAGATTCTGGAGAAATTTACAAGTGTACTTATAGTGAGAGCTAGCTAATGATTGTCCTTTGTGTTTCCAAGAAGAATATTGGGGCGATGGAGCAATTCTGGGGTTGCAGACTACATGAGGGAAAGAATGCACAAAAATGTACTAAAAACATGTTTAAAAGTTCTGAAACTGATCATGGTGTGGTAGGAAATGTAGATCATGTGTTTCACTACTATACTGAGCCAAAAGAACAAGAAAAAACAATGAGAAAAAATCTGAAACTCCATTTCGAAGCTCCGGGCGCTTGTTTAAATGAAATCGAAGCGATCGGCTTCGTTCGTGGATCGGTGACGATAGGGGTGATCAGGAATAGAAGTTGGAGTGTCGTAACAGTGGATAGAAGTGTTTCAGAGCCACGCAGGGCTCGATCGGTGGCTATTGGAGCCCGTTCGTGTCCGAAGCGCATATATGCACACGTTCATCCCTGCATAGTCCGGGGATCGTTGGCTGAGTAGTCCTAAAAATGTAAACAGATTATATCCTAAGGCCCAAGGCCTTGAACTCTCATTAGTAGTTGTTTTTATAGTGTTTTGTTGTTTTATTCTGTGCGGTGCTACTGATGCATCAGTAGATTATGTAATGCAATGTTCGCGCGGTAAATAGATAGTAAAATAACAGAGGTGAATGGTGCATTGCTCTCTGTTGCGCCTGATTTCTATTCCTAACAACCAGTGAAGCTACCCAAGGTCAGTTATTTCAACATGCTTTGAAATATTGGCCTTGAACTCAACCACCAATGATTGTGATGATGCCGTGATCGTACAATCGTCTACGTGGACCAGGACGATGATGTTTGAATCCCGGCTGTGGCGAAAGAAAACTGCCTGGTCAACATCACAACGAAGCAAATGTAACTTGGTAAGCATTATGTCCATAAGCTTCTGATACCATCGACGACCAGATTGTTTTAACCCATACAATGTCTTTTGCAGGAGACAAACCTTCCCAGAGAAGTTTGGCACAGGATACCCTGGAGGTTGAGACATATATATTGTCTCCTTGTCGGTGAGTTCTCCGTTTAGGTACGCACCTTTTATGTCGATCTGATATAGTTCCATGTCGTTTGCAGCAGCAATTGCAAGCACAGTGCGGATCAATCCTAATTTGGTGACTGGGGAAAAATTGTCAAAATAGTCAACACCAGGTACCTGTGAGAAACCCTGCACAACAAGGTGGGCTTTGTATCTGACTACATTTCCTGCAGCATCCTTTTTTGCTCTGAAAACCCATTTTGACCCGATGATATTTGCGCCGCTTGGGGTGTTTGCAAGTTTCCAAGTTCCGGCATCACTGAGCACCGCTAACTCTTCATGAATGGCAGTCTCCCATAGATGCCAGTCGGGACATCGTCTTGCCTCTGTTAGAGATCGGGGTTCAATCGCTTCGACCTCGCTTGTCTCTGCTACGAGTACGTACCCATCGACTTCGTCAGCTACCATCATCCATTCTGAGGTTCCTTCTCCTTCCAGCACCTCCTGAGTCTTTTCTACGATGGAGGGCATCTGAACTCCTGTTGGGATAACAGGGTCAGATGGTCGGTGAGAGGACGCTCCATGCCCTTCAAGGATATCTTTGATGTGTTGGCTGGGCTTTCGCAGACATTTGGCAGCTGCCTTGGCGTCTGATTCAGACTGTGGTTCACTGGTGTGGGACACAGACGGGATGGCAGGTATGGGTACATTGGAGGAGGTGGTTTTGTTAACTGGTGCGTTAGTTTCTGTCTCAATTAATTGCCAATTCAACCCCTCGAGGCGAGAAGCTGACGCAGAGCTGTTGTCAAAGTGGATGTTGCATTCCACAGTGACAGATTTCTTTTCTTGCCAGTAAATTCGGAAACCTTTACTCCTCTCATCAACCCCTATCCAGCGGCCTTCAGATACTCGACCGCTAAGCTTGTCGCCCCTTTCAGTGGGTACCCACACTCTTTCCCCCCAATTCACGAACACGTTTAAGATTTGGTTTATCTCCGAAAGCGGCTTCATGTGGGGTCTTGCCATCGACAGCTTTAGTCGTGGCACCCCACAAGAACCTCGGAAGACCACTCGCGTGGAGCAGGGCTTGTACACGCTCAACAATCGTGCGGTTGCGATGTTCAGCAACGCTGTTTTGCTGGGGTGTGTCATGCACGGTAAGTTTTTGCGTGGTTATGCATGGTTCCTTTTGACTTTAGATAAACTGTGAATTCCTTTCCCAGATATTCACCACCTCTGTCTGAGTGGAGTGTTTTGACACGAGCATTCAGCTGCATGTCACACCACATCTCATACTCTTTGTAGGCACTAAATGACTTGTCTTTTGAGCGCAGCAGATAGAGGTGAGTTAAGCGTGTCATATCATCTGTGAACATGATATAATAACACTTCCTGGCTTTTGTGGCAACCAGAGCGGGTCCCCATAGATCACTGTGGACTACGAGTCCAAACGCGGTCACTCTTGTGCCATCCCTGATCTTCGGAAGCGGTTTCCATGTGGCTTTCGTGTATACGCAGGATTCGCAGAAGAATGGCTCTCCTGACAGTGATGTTTCCAGCTCTACTCCAGTTACAAAACCCTTCGTAACTAATCTCTTGGCTATTTCAGGAGAAATATGACCCATTCTGCGATGGAATTTGTCCAAGGTAAGTACTTCCTCGGCTGAGTTTGCTATATCCTGCTCATGTGAAACATGGTAGAGGCCATGTCCAGTTTTCAGGACCGTACCTACAACCTGATCGTTTCGATCCTGTATTACACATTTGCCTTCTGCAAATGATACGGTGAAACCAGCATCGTCGAGCCGTCCGATCGATATAAGAGTATACCCAACATCAGGTGAATACAAAACCTCAGTTAGATTAAGTTGAGATGTCGTAGCTCCATTTGGTACGTTGATTTTCATCTCACCCATCCCTATTGCGTTGAAATTCTTTCTGTTTGCAGCTCGGAAGGATTTTGGTGGTATGGGGGTATAATTTGTCACTGCGTCTCGGTATGGCATTATGTGTCTTGTGCATCCGGAGTTGTAGACTTCGGTTTGAGGTAAGTTTTCCGCCACGCTGTTGACCTCTGTGCATACTGCATATGCATCATCCTGGTCAACTCTGACAAGTGAACAGGTATCACTCCCGTCAGCAATGGGCAACTCCTCGGTCTTGCGATCATCTTCTGAGTCATCGCCAACCTCAGAAAACCAGTCGCCTGCACAGTCTTCCTCCGAGTCAGATTTGCAGTTCAGCAGTTGGGGTAGCTCATCGTCTGAGTCATAATCAGCGAAGAAGGCAGCCCCTTCTTTGTCATCGGATTCCACAGCTACATTAGCAGAACCCCCAGCTTTAGGTGAGTCCGTTTTCTTGTTATCTGTCACTTTAGCAGGTTTGGGACACTTATTTTTGTAGTGTCCGGTGTCTCCACAGTTCCAGCAAGTCCCCTTTGGCTTTCGCTCAAATCTCTTTCCTTTTCCATTTCTGGATACAAACATCACTTCGTCTTTCTCCTTGCCTTTTCCACTAGTATGCCCAGGACGACGCGGTGCCATCGAAATGCCCCCACAGGCCTTTGGCCTCAACAGCATCCTGGAAGCGCATTGAAAATGCGGTCCAGTTGAGACCATTGGCTAGGAGTTTCGGGACAGAGGAAGGAAGGATGTCGGTTGTAGTGAGAGTGGACATGGTCAAGGAAAGAGCAGTGGAGAGCGAGTGGGATGTATGCGGGGCCCAATAACCTGTAAGACTTGTTATAAATATATAACTATATGAGTATTTCGTCAGTAAATGCTCGTTGCAAGATAATACTGATATTTTACCTATACGAGTATTTCCTACAAGCGTATAGATAAGTTTGAATACGAGTAAGGCTGATAAAGAGTCTCTTACCTCAGTAAATGCTCGTTGCAAGATACTGAGGTAGAGTGAAAACACACTAGCTACTTTATACTATCTAAAGAACAATAAACATGGAACAATGAGAATCTAGAACAAAGAGAATATTTGCGCAGTCGCACATATTTTGCTGTGGACCTGTGGACAATGGAATCGCGCAGTCACAATGGGGTGACACAGGGTGACGCGGTTTGTTCCTAGCAGCTTATGCGTTCATTCCTACACTGCATGCGGTTGGTGTGCCAGAGTTGTGCAGACACCATTGGACATGAGCTGAGTGTCTGTCACCAAGCGTCAATTTATTCCTTAGTCACTGTACTCGACCAAGGACATAAAGTCGAGTGAACGATGGCGGCATTTGGAAGCACTAGGCACCACAGCCAAATGCCTGGGCCATGGCGAGCATCGGTGCCCCTATTACAATATCTCGACGACAGCCTGTGCAAGCTAAATTTGTTATTCACTTCAGTCCAGGCTCATTGGCTGTAATAAAGAATGAAATGGGAATTTTTATCTACTTTATTTTATTTTATTTGTGATGTTTTTGATATTTCTTTCAAGTTTGCTTGAGGCGGCTCTTAAGCGCCCAAAGTGTGATCTAAGCGAGATATAAATTCTAGCGCGGGGGATGCGCTGATGCGGAAGCAAAATGTAAGCGCTTAAAGTTCGCGTACAGTGACGCGAGCTGTAGATAGAGAGATAACTGTAACTTAACAGTTTTGAGATGAACTATGGGTTCAATGGAATGCTTGAATCGATGACGAACGGCCGGTGACGATTCGTTAACAAAGCAAGCGATGTTGAGATATC
>QMFG01017331.1:0-17522 GCA_003314545.1 Ramaria sp. MG151
CCAAATCCTTGACTACCATATTTCACCTATTCATACCTTGTGTTTGATCTTCCCCTTGTAGCTTATGACCCTGACTTTGGTCATTACGGTCCCCAATCCCCAATCCCCCTTATATATAAGCTGCTCATTCATGTACATGAAAGCTAGTTCTGATATCAACTAAGATACCCAATATACTCTTATCTCTTAATCCTTACGCTCCCTCATCCCCTTCGCTAAAGGTCACACCTGAACTTCGGGTGACCTCGGGCCTCATCCAAAATATGGGACAGGACTCTGAGCTGGCACAGCACATAAGCTGAAGCCAAGTCCCATTTGACTCGTTTGCTGAGCCTCAGCCCCCCTCAGTCCCCTGACCTTGAACCTTGGTCAACTCTATCTTGAGTCCCAGCCCTATCCCTGCCTCCATTCTGATCCAGTTCTTAACAGGATTGAGAAGTTCTCTAAATTAACACTCCTCAGTGACTGTTCAAGCTGGCATATTGCTTGTAGCTACCTGAACTAACAACCATAGCTTTTTCTGTCTTTGTAACATATGTAATATTACAAGAGCTTGCATCTTCAGTGACTGTTCAAACTGAGGAGGGAGATTGTGGTGACCTGTGTCATCTGCATTTACCCTACAATTGGCTCCTTTGTGCTAAATGGATCACATGGTAAAAATTCATTCACTGCCACTGGTAACACTGAAGGCACCCAAAACCAACTACTTGACTGGTGAAGTAAAAATGTTTGGGCTATGCAAAGAGAAAACAAGAGAAAAATTAGTATAAGCCTAGAAAAGTAAAGAAAATGTTTGAGAAGTCATAAAGTAAATGTTAGCATAGTTTCAAAAAAAAAGATAAAGAAGAAATCATCAGAAGATATTAGGATTGGTTACTAGAAAGAACTTAGTGTCTCTGGTGTATTACCTGTATGCACCCAACACCTGTGAAAAAAAAAAGGGAGGGGGGGGGATCAGTCCTGCCGTGCAAAGCATCGCCCACTTCCACAAGTTAGTTTGGAAGTAGCTACCTAAAAACAACTGCAGGCCGGCAAGCCTATGAAAAAAAAAAGAAAAGTATCAGAGTACTCACTTCAGTGTCACTGAATAAACACTGAAGTGAGTACCAGGATCTGCCATAGTACAGTATGAGTACTCAAGTGAATCTAAACTACCACAACTCAAAGACAAATGTGTGAAATGTAAAAGGAAAGGTTCTAATGTATGCTTGTCTGAGAATAGACAACTATTAAAATATAAGAAGGATAATAATAAGAATGGAAACCAGTCATGCAAATATAAAAGGGATGAATGCCGACTGTAAGTTATCTTAACACATTATGACGGGTAGTAGTTACTTGTCAAAAAGCTTCAGGATGACCCCAGGCACAGTTTGAAACTTGTGCAAGGCATCAATATATTAATGAATTAATGCCAGACAAGGAGACATAAATACAAGACATATCCAATGCAAGGATGGTCTTCACATATCAATAAGAGCGGTCAATCTAGGTGTCAAAACACAAGTCGACATATGGCGTTGTCCGTGACTTTGGATTATGTTTTAGGCTTTAATATGGAATTGGGATTGTTGTTGTAAGTTCTTGTTTTTTATTTTGTGATAAATTAAGATTTGGGCAGGGTAAAACCTTCTTGGAAGTTTGCGTTCTGTCCCCCGAAGTTTTGCGCTTTGCGAGGGCCTTCTGCCTCTTCATTCCGCCTCTTCATTGGCGTTTAAACTCTGCCATAGACGATTCTGCCAGCCGGTAATGTTTTGCATCGACATTCCCAGTTCTGTCTGAGCCCTTCTCCATTCATAAACTACCATCGGAATAATTAGATTGTATACTTACTTTTCCACGAAGACCACCCCCTGATGAAACTATGTAATTTCGGCACCGTATGTCTCCGAGTTCATTGCGGAGGGGGACGGCACCCGATTCGAATTATGAAGAAATCTGCGGAGGTGTTGTTTAGCCCTAGCAAGTTTGAATCTGGAAATCATCTCCATGGTAGGGGGAGGACGATTCGGGATAGGAAGGCCCAGGCCAGGTACTCCGTGTGACAGCGCGGGTAGACCACCCGAGAACCCAGATGTAAGAACTATAGATATGGTTAACGTTCGATAGGCTGGAGTCTTCCACAAGGTCCCACAGCCATGAATAAAGGGGGTTCGGTAGTCTTAGAATAGAGACCAAAATCGAGAAGGGGGATGACGGGCGGGCAGGCAGTGTCCTCCACACAGCCGTCGCCAGTGGCGGTTAACGCCACAGGCTGCAGTGAATTGCCTTGAAGGAAGAATGAGCGACACATAGGAGAAGAATTTCGCAGTGAATGTCTATATAATATATATATGGACTCAGCCAGGACTGCGATCTATGAAGAAAGCTCCGCAGACGTGTCGCTAAAAGTGGTACAAACCACGGCTATACGAAAGGGCACAAAACACTACAGTCGGTGACACTGACAGTTGCTTTGGCGTCCGGTGGTGAATGTCATCGCGTCTACTGAGAGTGAAAACTATGTCCTCTTTCCGACTTTGGGACGCTCAAACGCTCTCTCCAAACAAGGTATTGAGTTGAGGTTCTAGGCTCATGAGTACCAATCAGGCACGGCGGTCAACCTGCTAGCGCACAACTGTTGTATCTCTGAACTTGAGCTTTTAACAATAAATTCAAAGCTACGTATGTCCCATATTATTATGTCAGAAGGTTTCCACTAGTTCGCCATTGGCCTTCCCAGATGGCATTGATCAACCACTTGGTCATTTCAGTTCATATCCTTCAAACCCTCCCCTCTCCCAATCAGTTGTACGACTAATTTTAGCAATTTCAAAAGAAGCTCTAGCCTCAAGGTCCGTATATAGATGAAAATGCAGTGTCGCCTGGATCTGAACTCCATATCCAGTCCTTTCACCCTGTCTCACCCTGGACATCGGATCTTGATGTAGAAGCGGCAGAGGTGAACCAATCAAGTTGGCTTTTCCTCAGTTACATGACCATTGCACCACGAAACGTCATGATGGCAGTGCTAATTAAACAATCCCCACATCGCGCGTTTGTTTACCACGCCAAGTGGTGCATGGCGCTCCTCACGGATATACCAAACAAAATCCTCCTCCAATGTTTCTCTCATTTTGCTCTCAGAGCTCTCATTCCAGGTTGGGGCGTCAATCAACACGGGTAACGGTTTGACCCTCGGGCAGGCGACTTGTCTATATGGAGAATATCGGCGGAACAACCTCTGGGGTTCTCTCTGCAATGACATTCGGTCGCAAGCTCAGTAAATTATTACCGGTGTTATAGTCTTGGGTAAGGAACAGTGAGAGTAACGTCGCTTGCCTTGAACAAAGGAGAAAGCCTGCATGGACAGGTTGATCAGTTGAAAATCGAGGCCATTGGTTGGCTACAGAAGATGACTCGGTCGTGTATTTGCGACCTTCTCTGTCTGGGAAAAAGGGCTAATAGGGAAAAGCGGAGGAGATATGCCGAGTCATTGGAGAATCAACGAGATTCCAGGTGTGGCGACCAGTCGTGCGGTGGTATCCATGAAGCACAGCGAGATCACCACAGGTAGAGTCTAGGGCCACCTTTTCTTGACAATGGGCGAGAAATCATATAGATATGACGGATAAATGGAACCCTGCAGCAGAAAGAACAACTAGGCCAGGTCTAGAGATAACCACTGCGTCCCTTGAGTGGAATCACCTCGTCTAGCACAGTGAACCTTGATAATCTTTATACTGGTAAGAGCATATGGAATCTGGATCCGTATGAGAGGGTGACCTAAATGGGGCAAAGATACTTGGCCGTCGGACGGTCGTTGATCAGTGATTTCAAAAAGACAAGAACCCAGCTTGGTGAATTTTCCTATTTTTTTCCATAGCTGTCAAGACCATATGGGATATGAATCCCCGGTGGCCTGTATGAGAAGAGTTGGGGTAAAGGCAAACCATATTGCAGCAATGATCGCTTCGGCCGACACTGCGCTTTGGCCTAATTAGTAAGACTGCTTACATAACTATTGTTCGGCGGGTGAACGTAAATCATATTGATTGACATGACAGAGCGTCACCACAGCACCATGACTGTTCCAAGGCCGAATGCGAAGGAGTAGACAAGTAGTTTATTTAGCGTTCATCTATTTTTTTTTCAAATTCCTGTTCGAATCAGTAAGAAGCCGCGCCAGCACAGGTACGCTCTGGAATCCACTATACGTGGTGATAGATGAAATAGAGGACCAGACATTTGGACGGCTGTAGTGGAGTGGGTAAAATAAGCTCACCCCTTTATTACCTGCTCCCCTTGTCATGATAAAACGACGGGTGTCCTTACGACTTTTTAGCCAGCGCTGCACCGCCACGGTTATGATACGGTGGATATACACAAATACCAGATAATCAGGCTTGTCCTCTACTACATTAATGTCGGTTCACCTCTGCCGGGACCAGGGCGGCCACAACCCGGATGACACTTCAGGGAATTGTGGAGATGACATGGGTCACAAGATGGCGCGCCACCTCTGCAGGACGACAACTACCGCCCATTATAGGGCCCCAAGTGCGTCGCGGAAGAATGAGATCAGCTGATTGGTGGCCCACCACCATACAACGGGCACATACTCTCAGGGACCACTCGCATCTTCTCAGGCGGTCCGACCGTAAAAGTTATTGCCTTCCAAGTCACAGAACCAGGGAAACGCACCTTCCACAGCGAAGTTTGTAGATCCGTGGCAGCGGGCCGGCTGAACCGTTTCGTCTCCCCCCCCATCCCCCAGCAGAAGGACGCCAACATTAAGAACCAGGGGGTGGGAGGTGATGTCACCCGAAGCACTGGAGTCTTTTTCAAATCCGAGGATTAAGTTTCTAGAATGCGAGGGAAAGTGGAAGAAGGAAAGATGAACAGCGAACGTTATATGTACCGTGAAGTACACGTGTGATTAAACATAACGACGACGTCGTCGAAGGTGCGCCTCGGACGACCCCGCTGATAAAGGTATGGTGACTCCATCCGATAGATCCGTCCATGCGTACGAGACTCTACCGAAGTCAGTCAAGCCTCGAGGCGTCGTACAAGGAAGATTCCAGGGTACTATCGGAGCGCGCCTTCGGCGATCGTGATGTGAGCATATGCCAACAGCTGTATGGATGTATGGACGTCGGGGACTGCGGCTGGCATCCTGAACAAATGTTACTCTAATCACGTGACCTGTTTATTAGAAATTTGTACATTGTCAAACCGCTATTGTAATATTGTAATATTTGCTTTGCGATCCCCATGTTCCCATTTCCCGGCAAAAGTGTGTCAGCAGACGCACAAACCCGTAGAAATGGCAACGAATTCACAAAACGCGTGTTTTTCGTTTGATAGACCCTGATCTCTTGATGTAGCACTTTTCGTTCTCCGAAGTGGCTGTTGTAGGTCCGACAGCCTCGTTGCGGTTCAAACCCAAGTGAGACCGTTTAGGTCTTACTCACTATTTAACGACCTCTTCCCACTCCCAAACCTTCCCTCCTGGACCTCTTCAGATCTCCCACCATGATATCTCCCCGCGTTGACCACCAAGCTTTGAACACTCAGAATGTCTTACCGCACACTCCTGAGCGTGGTCGCGCTCGCACACGGTACCCTCCATACCTTAGTCACCAAGTAGACGAGGAGGGCAAGCCACGGCCTCTTTTACACCGACGCGGAACATCTCACATGTACGAGACACTCGAGGACCTTCTCAAGGAAGCCGGATACAAAGAAACCCGCATTTTCACCCCAGAAATCGAGCGACGCGAGCCTGAGCAGGAAAATGCGAGGAAAAGAGATATTAGTGGCGTCGGTGGAGCCGTCGTCAAGATGTTCTCGACGTGGATGTCCAAGCGGCCGGTGGCCGGCCTGGACGATGACGACTCCTCACCGGCGTCATGTCCACCTTCACCGCTTGCCCATCGAACCAGGCCACCGCTCTCAAATCTAGCTACACAGCGCTTGCAGCCACCTCTGAGATCCTCCAACTCCATGCTCACTGTACGACCCCCGAAGCAGCCTAAATCTAATGTCCCCCCCCAGAACCAAGATCTATCTACACGTCAACATTTACGTCCACCGATCGTGGCTTCTTCCACATCGACGACCGCCTACCCAAATTCTCGAGCACATCTCGCCCTCCGCCACGCTGCGTCTACACCTCACATAGACAAGCGCCGTGTTCGCACTCAGCCACGATCCTCGAGGCTTTCGAAAGCAAAGGCACCGCCACTGCCATCAACCTGGCTCGAGTCCCTCTCGGCTGCCCTCCTCAGTCCCCGTATGACCCCTCCTAGCTCTCCCATCTCTCCGCGCTCCACTACCCGACCCAGCAAACCTACCGTGCTCCCACAACGTACCCCCACTTCCGTTGCAGTAACGATCACCAATGTCGTGTGTCGCTCCGCTCCCTCCTCTCGTTCTTCCTCCGCTGTGCGCAATCCATCAAAGAAGAACAAGGCGCGTGCGGCTGTACCGGTTCCCACACTCGCGCAGACATGTGTCTGTGAGGAGCAGGCTGCGACAGCCTGGCCACCCCACTCACCACATCACTTGCCGCACGATGACGCATCCACGCTGTTACCTCTGGATGACGACGAGGATGACGAATTAAATCTTACGATGATGCTTATTCCCTCCAAGCGCCAGCACAGCATACGCAGCCTCCGCTCGGTCTTACAGCAGCACAACTCGATTCCATCGTCGGCGTATGCGGCAAATGCACGTGAGGAATATGAACGTATCATGCGCCGGCGCATTGAGGAAAGTGAGTGCGAGGATGAGACGGAAGCGGAAGGCGAGGGCCACTGGGACTCTGGCGAGTTCCTAACTGCAAAAGTCAAGCGCAGGCGGAATAATCTACCTCGACAATGGGGCTGGGCTAACTAAGACAACGACCTTTGCAGTGCAATTGCTACCTTTTCTCACATCAAACTCACGCATCATGCATATCACATTCATACGATTCCATATGACTTTGTTTTTTTCCATCATTGTCGTTTTATCGCGGGTCGGTCTCGCATGCATCTTTGAAACCCTCAAGAATTGTTTCCATTCCAGTCATTTCGTGTAATCCTGGTCAGCCTTCACGCTTGTCTTATACTTGCTGCTGCTGCTCTTAATTTTTTTTCATTCTGCCATGAGAGCGCAGGCACCTACCTCACGTACTGTTTTTCTTAATATTAGTATGCTTGTAGATTAGGTCTCTCCGGTCGCTTTCCCTTGTATCGATGCAGTAACGGCAGTCATAAATGATTTTTATCTTAAAAACCGAGTGCATAAGAAACGGAAAACAATGTGGTTGCAGCTGTATATAATGATACATGATATGATGTGGCTGTGGGTATGTGTCATGCGGGCTAACAGACGAGGAAAAAAAATAATTAGAACATTGGTCATACGGCCACCATAGCCGGACGACCATGATGAGCAAAGAATCGAGTTTTGTGATCAAACGCAAAGGAATCTTCCGTGTCACTCAGCCTTTCCTCGCCTTCACTCTCTTCATCGTCCGAATCGCCGAATGTGTATGACCGCGGAGATGGTGGCTCGACATCGAACAAGTGATCTGCCAGAGGCGTTTCCGGTACCAGCTCAGGGTGGCTTGACTTGCTCAGAATCGCCTGCGCCCGATGCAAAGCTTCCTCGCTCGGTTCTGCGGTGGCATCCTTGAAGTAGGAATTCAGCCCTGCCAACCTACCGAGCAGATTGCCTAGGTCATCTTCCTGAGATGAGTCCTCCGGTTCGGGCCCGTCAAGTTCATCAGGTTCGGGTTCAAAAATGAGCATAGATGGCCGAGGCATCCGACACATATCATATGTAAGCATGACGTTCAAGCGAGTGTCCTGGGCCATTAGTGCGGGCTTTGCGATACACCAGCCTGTCTCCGAAGGAACCCCAAATACGACACCGCCTGGTTCCTGCTTGAGGATGTTGACCTGCATGCTCATCCGCATGCTCATCCGTAAAACCTATATCACCGTCAATGCTGATAACATGCCATCTGTCTTTTAAAATACCTGAGTAGCTTTAGGACCCCCTCCCGCAATAGCCAGTGGCTCATCCAGAACTTCCAATGCTTGAGAAGCTAAGTCCGTCTGCAATAAACGGAGGAGCGGCATCAACAATTCAGAGCCTAAAAGCTCCAGAGGATTTCTTGACTCGCGGTGGGCAAACAACCCCTTCAAGACCTGCATCGATTTGAGACGGAGCCATCTTTGGGGATTGAGTACAAGGCTCAGCAACAATGTGGCCACCTCAGTCCAGTGTTCGGGTGCAAAATATTCCCGTAGACAGGAGACGCTTTGACGAAGAAAATCATCTTTGGTTCGGAATCGACTTTTGGAGAATGACACCAATATTCTGGCTAGATTGGGTAAGCATGCATTTTCTGCGAGCCGTGCTAGCTTTTCCCCAAGCCCAATGGCAGTCTCAGTCAATGGCTCGTTGTCCATCGCATTCAAACACCATGGCAGACTAACAGTGAATAAGTCACGTAGGCGGCCTTTACCGGTGTCCAAGAGCTCATTATCGTCAAATTCGGCCAGCCGACAAAGGATTTTAAAACTGGCTGAGAAAGTGAGAGATGATTTGAGTCCAGCGATGACCAAACGTTGAAGTCCTTGAGAACATCCAGCCCAGGTCGCCGGTTTTCTGTCTAGCAAGTCTTTGATTGTTGCAAGGTTATTGAAATCAAGTTTATCCAAAAGAGCATCCAACATCTCCAATGCCTGCGCGTATTCTTGTTCAACGGTCGTCGAAAGGCACGCGTAGGCAGACCAGAAATATTGGGGAAGTAACGCCATCTCAAGCTCTGGTGACCTTACAAGTGCCGTCAGGGTGAGCAAAAGCTCTTTAGTAAAGGCCTGGATGCTCTCGTCTGGATCGGCAACAGTATTGGATAGACGACCAAGAAGTCCCGCCAACATGCTGCGATTAACCTTCGGCATCAAAACTCGAAAGAGCTGTAAAGATCTAACAGCAATAGGACGGCTTGCGCATGCTGTCCCCCAGTTCAGCGCGACCTCACCCCATTCTTGACGGAGCTGTCCATGCAACGGCTCGAGCAGCTGTAGTGTCTCGTTGCATAGACGTGATAGCTTTGTGTTTGTGTCCATCTGTGTGTCTGTTTCTGACCAAAACTGTTGTGATCCAGCTGATTCCAGACGGTTCACGGTTAATTTAAAGGTCGCGCATGTTGGATACTTGGATCTCTCTGCGAGTTCATCATATCCGGGTATCCAGGCTCGCAGCAGCTGATAGAGCATTCGCTGCGCCTGCAATCCCACGAAAGGTAACCGATGGTCAAAATGTGTATAAAGTGCGTGAAGAAGAGTAGGCAGTTGATGGCGTTGGTCCCATGAACGTTCCAGTGCCGTGTCAGCGAGGAACAGCATTGCAAGTTCTCCGGTGCCTAACGTTGGCCTCGGTTGTTCGGGTGGTAATAAGGAATGTAGATCGGCTGTATAATGGCTGCCGACATACTCAGGTAAATAGTTCTCTGGCTCTGCGGCTTGGGACATCCCCGTAGGGTCTATAACGCTGCAAAGATCCTCGAAAGTGCGTTGCCCAACCGGGGTGCGGGATAGACATGCAATAATACGACCAGCGTAGATAATGAAGTTCGTGTTTCCTTGACGAGCTGCCTGTTCGATCAAAAATTTGACTGTGGCACTACTGTTCATCGGGTACTGATCATCTACTAGGCGACTCCAAAGAGCTTGGATATGGTCAGGATAAAGATCAACGTAGCGATAGGTCAGGGAGTACAGATTGCATAGCGCGCGATGCCCTTCAGGAGAAAGTTGCGAATAACCCTCTGGCATCAAGTCAATTGTTCCAATCCATGGCTCCAGGAATTGCAATATTCGCTCATGCATCGAATGGCCCAAATTGTCGTAGACCTGGGGAAGGCGCAAAGCGCACTGAGCGAGTATCGCCCCGCTCTGCGCAGCATGTTCAGCCGCCAGAAGGTCGGATAATTGTCGTTGTGCATGTAAGTAGATCGGGGGCGCCGAGCTACCAATGGCAGATTCAAATTGTGCAAGGGATAACTGGCCTTCGAATTGTCCGTGCAGCTCCTCTAAGAGACTGTATGCTGTCCGTCGGACTTCGTGTCTACAGTGGCTGAGATTGCACAACCCTAGACAAGCCATCTGTCCAAAATTAAAATGATGTCCCGGAAAAGAGCGGATAACGTCGACAACAACGTTGAAAAATCGTGATTTGCTCAAATATGCTTCTTTTGAAGTGACGAACGACCATCTTACAGCTGCGTCTGTGAGAGCTTCATGATGGTAAGGATGCTTAAGAAGGGAGGTCAATGCTTTCCTATATAGCAGTTAAACATACGAAAAAATGTCAAATAAGAGGACCTTACCTTCCACTATCGTTCATGCAAACCGAATCCGATCCCATCATATCTATTATGCGCTCTAGTAATGAGTCGACACTTAGTGGTTCCAAATGCTCTGGTGGTCCAGCATCTGTAGGGGACCCCGAAGAAGTATCGGAGGAGAAAAAAGCGCCTTGCTAAATACGACATTTAACTTTTATGTATCGTAAGCAGATGAAATATCCTTACACATAAAGCAGCCATCGCGCTACTGGCTGCATCCGCCAGGGCTTCTAAGTCAGCCTCGACTCGACCCCGAGCCTCCGCTGCGTGTGTGGTGCCGTGCCTCTGCTTCCTCATCTCGGAAGGCCGGGCAACATGACACCACTCTTCGCAAAGTCTATAGAGACTGAGCCGTATATTCCGGGAGGTGAAACGGTCCGAGTCCTTCAGAGTATTTAGGCGATCAAACAAGTGTGCGACGACGCCGCAAAAGTAACGGCGAAGCGCATCTAGATCTGCATCCCCACGATTGTCAGGCCTTATCAAGAAATTCTTAGTCTCGCGAACAAATGCCAATAATAGAAGGAGGGACGCATGGTCGCCGAGAGAGCGAGGGTCATGAACGAAGTGCGCAGTGAGTTGATATATGTGCGCGACGGAGGCATAAAGGTGCTCTTGGCCTTGAACTCGTTGAACAGTTTTACTCCGTCCGTCGAGAATATGTCGTGTCATCGGCTGCAAATCTTCAAGTAACGTTGCAAACACGCCCTGGCGGACGGAGCCAAAAGCAGAGACTACTGCATCTCGGAATGCCTTATGTTCTGAGGCTAGAAAAGCAGTCAAATGGCGGAAGAGGCCTCGCGCTGTAGAAAGCCGTTCGCGTTGCTTTGTGAGATCGGACGGGACGCGAGTATGGTCCCGGACTGCTTGGGGTCGGGCCTCCGATACCACAGCAGCTGCACATAATGCCTTGATCCAAAAATGCCATTGTCCGATGACCGAAGCATACTCGGCGATAGGTCGTTCTCGTTCCTGTGTCACGGAATAACCAGGTGTACGAGCAGATTGCTGTACCGCTACGCGCCCAGTGATACCGGCAAGAGAGGACATTGGGTGGTGATAGCGGAGGACCGCAGCATTGAGTGTCTCCCGCCAAACATCCATGACGTGAGGATGGTGTTCCATGCAAAGCCTAATAAATGACGGAAACACAAACCTCCATAGACGAAAATCAATCTCATTCTCGCTTTCAGCAAGTCGAAGGAGCGTGTCTGACGTGAAGTGCTCTCGCCACATAGCTAGCTGCTTGCGTTCCAATACGTCAAGGAGATATGTATGATCCTCCAAAAAGGAAGGTTGGACTCCTTCACCGTTGAGAAAATTAATAATACTAGGTGGTCGCGATACTTCTTGGCGATCATCGGAACTGTCCGCTCGGAGGTGGATTGAAACGTGAGCTAACTGACGTAGTGCTTCAACACCAGCAACACGGATACGGCGTGGGGTACAAGTCAGAAGGAATAAGGCTCCAGCTTCGGTGTTTAGCAACGCTCCTCTAGCACCATTCACCCGTGAAACAGGAATCTCTTGGTCCCGTGGCATCTTGATAACCTTCACCCACGTATCAACAACAGAACTCCACAAACGTAGCAGGCGGCCACTTTCAACAAAGAGGCTTGTGCCGCTACCCTCATTTGAGAGATAGTGGGGACCAAAGAGAAACCAATTGAATCTGTCCAGCACCTCAGTGATTCGTCCTTGATCATTTGCAAGTCTGCTTAAAGATCTGGAAGCAGCATCAGCCACTTCAGGTTCGACATTGATCAGGCCACGAAGTAAAAAATCCAGTGCCTCCGTCGTTAAAGACTTGTCATTGAGACAGCGCGGCCAGGAATCAAATACGGCAACCAAAAGATTCATCTGCGGTACTGCATTCCGAGGGTAAACAACCTTGCCTTCAGGATGTTGACGAACAATCTGAGGTTCCAGATCCTCTCCCACAAGTTGAGGACGGTAAGCCCATTTCTCGTCGAAGATAGTCATGATACCGACAGTTTGCGAAAGGATTCGAGATATGGTAGTGACAAGCGGGAGAAGTCGATCAATAAAACCTGGCATGTTTGGCTTTGATAGGACCATGTCCGGGAGCTTATCACCTGATAATGGCCAGTCTTGCGACATGTTATCAAAGGTGCTGAAATCAGAGTTTGATGGCCACACTGGGATTCGCTTATCCTTCTCCATTGAGGTCAACGAAAGAAGGACAGCTTTGAGCCCAATCAAGGACCTCTCTGGTGCAAGAGCCTCGATGCTGATGGTCCTCAGCTTTGAAGACTTATATGTCGACTCCTGCATCAAGCTGAGGGCAAGATCACTGCCGTAGTCGAAATGGCGTGCAACAATGAAATGCACAATATGGATCAGAGCCGTCTCAGCGTCGTCTGGGGGAAAAATGTTGAGTCGATGCGGTGGAAAGAAGTGCTTCAAGATATTGTCCAAGCGCATATGGGTGGTAGCCGCAGATTCCTGACATCGATACAGATATGTCCAAATTAGGCGCATCATCCCATTGAGAACAAAGATGCGCATTGATTTCTCCTGTATCACCGCTCAGTCAGACTAAAATAGAGACGATGGGACCGTTACCTTTAACTTCCCTACACCGGCTTCGAAACACCCCATCCAATTTTTTAAAAAGTATTCTTGTGGGGCCAGGCAGATGCTTGTAATGACGAGAGGGTATGCCACATGCCAATAACGTGCTTTCGACTTATTCATCATATCCTGCGCTTTAGGGAAAATGGTTTCTATCGCTTTGGCCCAAACCGGATGGTTAACCTCATGCTGCGCGGTCTGACACAATATTAACGCAAGACGCTAGAATGAATCGCGTTCAGGACAAACCTTGCCTATGGTGTGCAATAAGTGGGTCAGAGTCTCAGCAAAGGTCGTCTTTAACCGAAATCCGTGCGCATTCTCGAATGACTTGGACAAAGAAAACATGAACTCGGCACCCTCATCAAAGGCCTCAGGAGGCCAAACCTGTATCATTATGATAGTCAAGCCAGCATCCACATTCGAAAGGACATGCTACCCACCTTAATCTGGATATGCTTCAAGCCACGAACCAAATTTTCGAACTTCATATCATCTCGAGTTATATAACCAGCAGCCACTGGCTTCAATTCAGCCAAAAAGCGGTCAGTGACACTCTCAAATCGAACATTCGACAGACGTCCCAGTAGCTGCGCAGCTATCTCGGCATTTGCGTGGTGGTTGGCGCTTTGCGCGACTGCTTTTAGGTCTGGACGGCGGAAATGTTCAAAAGTGATCTCTTCGAGGGTGTTTCCGAGTCCTGGACCAAGCTGATCTTTTGATGTTGAACTAAAGACAGCAATTAATGCCCTGCAAGCAATGTAGGTCGCTACGAGCTAACACGACACATCAATCAGCCAGATCGCTTCAGGTGGCAGTTGCTTACTGCTTTTCGTTGTTTTAAAGTGGAGGATGCATCTTGACTTTGAAATGAACGGCCGCTTGAAGGTGACCCATTCCTATTTATTGTCAGCATCACAGTAAAAATGACGAGACGATGTCACATACATATGTAGTCTGAGGAGGGACTCATCCATAGTTTTGCTTTGATCGTGTCTCCATCGAAGAACGGATTCCACCACGCGTTTGAGTTGCTTCTGAGCTATACGAGCTAATGATTCGAGTAATTCATCAAAGGTGGGATCGACAGAGGGCCCAATGAAGTCAGGCAGATAAAGTGGCTCCTGTGTCTATTCCAGTTAAGATCCAAAGCAAAACAAATTGCTAATCTAAACATACCAGTCTGGATTTTAAGTACTGTGTCACTTTATGATCGGCTGATAGAACAAAACGAGTGAAGACAGCATGCAAGGCGTATTCCGCCGGCGTACGAGGTTCTTTGAGCACAGGTTTATGCTCATCGCCGTCAGGAAGCGAAGACGCGTGCATATGCTCGCGAGGGTGTACGTTAGAAGTACCATTCATAAAGCCGTTAGGCATCTTCGGGACAGGCGGTGGGGACGACTCCGTGGCAAAAATAGAGTCACTGCCAGCATCCGACATATAGAATATAGAGCCTGACTGAGAATGACCAGAACGAGATAGTGACACGCTGCGTTTGGGAACTTGACGTCCTCGGTTTTCACCGGAAGGTGTTGACGGTCGTGGTGCTTGAGATAATCCACTATTTCCTGTGACAGAAGGACGCCGGGGGGAAGATTGAGCCAGAGAGGAGTTTGAACGTGGAAAGACGGGGTTCTTCAAGGCATGAGGGTAAGGTTGGTGCTCCATTGATGGCAATGGTGGAGGCACGTCTGCACCTTTCCCTTTGAAGGCATTGCGAATGGAAGCAAATGATGACTTGCGGCTTTGGACGGAATGTGTAGTCGTCGCAATAGAGCTATTAGAAGAATGCGCTACAAGACTTGGCGTCGTTGCGATAGACGACTTAACGCTCCCGGACTTAATACTCCCGGACTTCAGCGACTGTCCTACACTGTGCGTAGATCCTTCGGAGGTAATAGAGTCATCACGAGTATGAAAATACGTTCGTTCGCCTTTCTCGAACGCTGTCAAGGGTGTCGTCGGAGACTCATCGAAAGCTGCGCCGAAACCACTTCCAAAGCTATGACCACTAGGTGTTCCAAACCCGCCTGCTCCAAACCCTGTGCCAGCACTGAATCCGGAGATACCAAATCCATTACCACGACCAAAAGGAATGCTAGCCGTGCCAAAATCGTCCTCATCGAACGCTGAATAACATGAGCGCTGAAAAGCCAGTGAAATATATGCGTACGATACGTACTAGGGATCGTGATTTGGAACCCTTCATTGGACATCCTTGGACTTAGCTTGTCGGAGAGGTATACCTTCAGACAGCTGATGACCTTTGTGGGTCCACACCCGCCCTGCATGGCCACTGCCTCGTGTAGTAGTAATTCTGATTCAAACTGATTCATCTTTTCTTCATCAAAACGTTGCCAGATACTCCCGCGATACAAAAATGATCAAACAATTTCATCAACATCTCTCAAAGACCTTGTACAAATCAGGCAAGCTAGCTACCTGCACCACGTCCCGCTCAAGCAGTGTCTTCGGTGCATTTAGATACTTCCGCATCGCTGGAAAAACTATATGCTGAATCTGCCACCTCTCAGACTTCTCCTCAGGCGTCTGGTCCTCTCCGTTGGTTGTGACAGACACAAGAGGACCTGGAATGTAAAAGAACGCAAGCTCCCGAAGAAATGTATCAAAACAATCACGTTCATCTTTCCAATTCACCTTCATTCGGCGATTTCAGCAGTTGACGATATGTCAGTGGAACCCATCTCACCTGAGGTCCGAGCCTCATCAAGAACAATGGCAGTTTATCCAGATTTGGGGTATAATCCCGCAATAGAAGTGGCAAACTTTCAATCTCATCGGCAGCATTTATAGCTATGGAGAAATACTCAGAAAGCATCTCACGCTGTGCCGTGATGATATTGAAAATTGCCTGATGCTGTTCTGAGTGTGCTTGTTTTGCATAGCCTGACAGGTGAAAACGCACATCAATAGCCTGATCTTTCTGCAAGCCACATCTTTCGATTCCGTCCTCATTTTCCACGGCTAACGAGATGAGGCGACGGAGCGGAGCAGGGGGGTCCAATTGAAATTGACCAAAATTACCGAACTGACGCAAACCAAGCTGATAAAAGAGTTCCTCTCTGCTCTTCAATATTAGACGACGGGAGTTTAAGTAGTTGAATGACGCACGCCAGAGCGCCATGGTTAACTAGGTATAATTTTGTCGCATGCTGCAGAAGAGAAAGAGACCGGTTTAGATCCACGATGCCGACAAAAATATGTTTCTCAATGATCTCCGTAAGACCTAGGCTGTGTCAACTCTTATAATATTGTGAAACACAGCTACTAGCCCACCCTCATGCCGTCGCTTCAAGATGTCTGATCTTAAACCCCGAACGGAGGTGAGAATGCATGTAGACTCTTTAATGTCTTGCTTCCTTCCGGGCTCGATAGCGCTACTAGCTGGAGTTTGTGACGGGTTGACGATGGGGAACATAGAATCGAGCGTCCGGTCCTGAGTGGATGTGCGCACCTTTTGGTGAGAATATACTTTCTTTTGATTTTGTATTGAAGCTGCACGAAAACTGAGCATGGAAGTTTGCAATATGCTGCGAAACGTACAGATTTCGGAAACATTGGCATCCTCAGAGCGCCTTTCTTTATTTTCCCCTCCTCCATCCATTTCGCCAAGTATTCCACCTGTTAATAAGGTCTGTAGGGATATAAGAATGCTAGTTAGAATATATGCACACCTAAAAACTACAAACCTGATATTGAAAGGTTCGACTCCCGCTATTCGCTACTAAGGCCTCTTGGATCGCATCACAGACCGCGTGGGTAATAGCGTCCTCATCCAGAAAGTGTACTTCACGCTTAGTTGGATGAATATTGACATCCACTGATTTGGGGTCGATATCTAGACTGGTGTTTCATTACATTAGACACTTTGGGATATCTAAAGAACGGCTGATTCTTACCTAAGGTAAACGAAAGGACATGTGCCTTTAGGTAAGACGCCGCTATACACAGCCTCAACCGCCCTTTTAATACGCGGTGATTCCACAAGACGATCTAATGGAATTCAATGAATTGTTAATCGTTAACGGCGAAGTTAGACGCACTATTAATAAAGAGGAGAAGTACCATCTTCTTCACGTGGTAATTCACGCCAGTTATGTAGGCTTGGGCTTTCCATGCAACTTCTTTGTCATGGTCCATATCAGAGTCACTACTCTGTTCTGCAACAGCGCTGTCTTCGTCATTCCCCTCCACGTAACGATCATGTGCCTTTCCTTTGCCTTTGATATCTATCCTGCTTGACCCTGCTTTGTCCTGATATCTCCGACGCTTCTTAGCCTTAGCTTTCGTCGATGAAGCAGAGGCTACAACGTGTAGAAGGTTCTTTCCTACGCTTGAGCCGTACAATAACCCGATGGATTGGTTAATGGTGCTGCCAGAAGGAGTAGAGAGGTCAGGCGAGGTGGAGGAAACCTACACTGAAAGGTCAGGAAGGACACACAGGGGAATTCATAAGAGCTGGTCTATGCACCTTTTTACACACAAATGATACTGAAGGGTTATGTAT
>QMFG01017344.1:0-13703 GCA_003314545.1 Ramaria sp. MG151
ACCTTGGGTGCGTATCTGGTGCACGTCCCATTCGGTCGCCGCTCACCTTTCTCCCCCCGATAGCCATCTCGAGATCACCGCGTTCCTGGCGTCCCTGCTCAAGGTGACGCATATGGTAGCGAACAACGTCGCACCCCCGACCGCAAACCTTTCTGTGCCGAATCGGAAGATCCACTGGGACGAATACAACCTCCACGTTCCCGCCGCCGCCCCGGTACCCTTCTCTCCACGTGCGGCCTCTGGCAAGGCCCTCGTCTCGCTTTCCAGTTTCGGCATCGGTGGTGCCAACGGTCACGTCGTCCTCGAGGGCCCCGTGCGACAGCCTCGTTATGGCTTCGCTAAATACGAGCATCGGCCGGATCCATCGGATGCCGTTCTCATCATGGCAGGCGGCCTTTCTCCACGCTCAGCGGGTGTCATGGCCGATCTTCTGAGAGATGCCGTCACCAGTGCTTCGCCCGATACGCTTCCCCTGCTCTCCAAGCTCGCCGGCCGCCAGGCACGTCAGCTCACTTGGCGTTCCTATGCACTGTATTATCCCCATCTTGAGCTTCCCAAGGCTCCCGTATTCTGCGAGGCCCTCCTCGCACCGCGCACTCGCCCTCCTCTCGCCTTCGTGTTCAGCGGGCAGGGTCCCCAGCATGCCCTCATGGGTCGTCAGCTCTTCGCCAAATATCCTGCATTCCGACAGAGTGTATACGATTGTGACGAAGCCTATCGCTCTGTTATGGGCTATTCCCTCGTCGAGACGTCCGGGTTATTCGTCGAGCCCAGGCATTCGACCTCCGAGGCCGCTTCGAAGAAGCCGACCGTGTCCAGCGAGTGGACCGTGACCCTCCCGGCCCTCACGATCCTCCAAATTGCGCTCTTTGATCTCCTCGGGAGCTTTGGAATCAAGCCTGACGTGGTTCTCGGGCACAGCGCTGGCGAGACCGCCCTTTTGTATGCGTCCGGTGCCGCGCCCAAGGAAATGGCTGTCGAGGTGGCCGTGGCTAGAGCAAAGATGATGAGTGTCGCTGAGAGTGTCGGAGGTGGTATGGCAGCAGTTGCATGTGGTGAAGTCGAGGCGCAGTCGATGATCGACGAAGTCCTTGCCAAAGAAGGTATCTTCGAGCAAGCGGAGCGTGAACAGAGCCTAGTCCTCGCATGCTACAACTCCCCTGACGGTGTCAGTGTCGCAGGTATGGTGCCCCTTGTGGACAAGCTCTGTGTCCTTGCAGAGACACGTGGCGTTCTTGCCCGTCGGTTAAGGATCCCAGTCCCGGTGCACTCGTACTTGATGGACGTCTGCAAGGAGCAGTGCGAGTCGCGTGTCGGTGAGGTATTTGCGCGGTTCCCCCAGGCGGGCAAGCCAACGACGACTATGTATTCTACGGTCACGGGCGAGAAGTGGGAGGAACCATTTTCGGTCGACTATTACTGGCGCAATGCGCGGCAGCCCGTGCTCTTCAACCAAGTCACGTCCCAGCTCGTCGAGCAGTACCCGAATATGTGTTACGTCGAGATTTCCCCGCATCCGGTCCTTTCTTCTTATGTCTCCTCGGCGGGCGTCGATTCGTCTAGGATTACTTGCCCTTCACGTCGTCCTGCCAAGTCTGGCGAGTTCCTCGAAGGCGTTGCATTCCTAGAGTCGCTTGGACGCCTCGCTGCTAATGGTTATGACGTCGATTTCGACAAACTTAACGGGAATCCCGCTTGGGACCCAAATGTCAAGCTCCCTCTGTACCCCTTCAGCAAGAAGGATATACCATTCCACGCTGACACACCCGCCTTCCATCGCCTCCTCCTTGCGCGCAATGGGCCACTCAACCACCCGCGTCTACGCATCAATGCCAAGACCCACCCAATGCTCGCTGGCCACGTCGTCAATTCTGAGCCAATCATGCCCGCCGCTGGCTTCATTGAGATGGCGCTTGAGTTTGGCGCTCGTACGCTAACAGACGTCGAATTCCTTGCTGCTCTCCCATTGTCTGCCGACGTACCTGCCACAGTTGAGGTTGGACTCGATGGTGCACGGTGGCATGTCAAGACATCGTCGGCGCTTGGACATGGCGCCGACAAGAGCTGGGTTCATAGAGTATGTTTTGCTTACCTTATCTAAGACCACTATCTGATGATGACTAATAGGGTACTCCTGACTTTGATCGCCTTCATTCGCGAGGACTTCTTTCGTTCGATGCGGACAGCACAGAAGATGTATCTCTCGATCTTGCAGAGATCCATGCCCGATGCACGCGTTCGTGTCGCATTGAGGATTTGTACGAGTATGGCTTCAAGGGCTTTGCCGACTACGGTGCAGACTACAAGCGCATCACATCCTGTGTTCAAGGCCAAGATGAGGCCCTCGCAACTTTGCGCGGAGCTGTTGACTTGCCAGAGTTAGTGATAGTGTCCTTATCGTTTCTTATGATTTATCCTTTTTTTATTTTTGTAGATCGGACATGTACCGTTTCGACCCTGTGATCTTGGACGCTGTGTTCCATGGATGCATGTTCTTCATTATGGAGCATGAGCAGGTCATCCTCAACTATGAGACGCGCGATTATTTCCTTCCCTCGAGAGCTTCTCGCGTTGTGCTGCATGATGCGCTTGCGCGGGCTACACTGCCTGAGCAAATCGCCGCTCATTATGTATTGAAGGACTGGACACCAGGTGAGTTATATGAATCATGTCAACGTTACGTATACTCACCTTTGCCCAGAGGGCATCTCGGTGGATATCTTCATCGTCGACAACGCCGGTACGAGGTTATGCACTATCCATGGCTTCGAGATGACAAGACACTCGAACTCCATCAAAAAGCCTGTGGAGAAGCGTTATCAACTCGAATGGCAGCCCTTGTCTATCCCTATCCAGCCTGCTGATGAGCTCCACTCCATCCGGGAACTATCGCGCAATACGCGTGACTTGTGGACTACCCTCGATGCGCTCGCCATTGAGACTATTAAGAAGACTCTGGCAGAGCCAGTCGTCGTTGGCGTTGAAGTGTGTATTTGCTTGTTTCTTTGTTCATTTTAGCTAATCGATGGTCAAATACTCTCGTCATAGCGCCATCGTCAGCGCTATTGGGACTTCGCAAAGGAAGCCGCAATGAAGCCCACGAATCGGGACGTACTAGATGCTAGTCACCTTGCGGCGTTACGCGAGGCTCATCCTTCTTACTTCGATGTTACCGAACGCGTCGCCAAGGTCCATCGCGACATTTTTACCTCTTCGACTGTAAGCGATGTGATGGTAAAACGCGACTATTGGCCACTAATAACAACTCTTGCAGGCCACTGTACAAGCGCTCTACTCCAATGTAGATATCATGCAAGACTTCTATGGCCCGCAAAACACAGTGATTCCTTCTTGTGAAGAGAGTGCGGCGATCTTCCGCAAGCTTCTTACGAATTTGGCAGCCAGTGGCAAAAAAGTCATCCGCGTTCTGGAAGTCGGGTGTGGCACTGGTATGCTCACGCAGCATCTTGTGGACGTCTTGCCGGAATTTCCCGACCTCATTGTTGAATACGTTGCCACCGACATTTCGCTTGGTCTTGCAATGCAAGCCGCACAGCGTTTCCCCCACCCTTACATGCGTGCTGCTGCCTACGATCTCACCAAAACACTCGAGGAACAAGGTATATCTCCAGGTTCCTTCGATGTCGTGACTGCTCTCCACGTTCTCCATGCAACCACGGATCTCTCCCAGACAATGAACTCTATCTCCGATCTGCTCGTTCCCGGTGGTTACGTACTTACAGTGGACTTCGACGGCGACGCTTGGCAAACAGGGGTGCCCGGTACACTGTGGTACGATTTCATCTTTGGTGGTTTCCAAGAATGGTTCGTTTTTCTCTTGGTTTATATAATAGTTGTGCTTTGACTCACATTACTCTCAGGTTTGACTACGGCGAGGACCGAACTTCTCATTGCACGATTTCTCTTGGACACTGGCGGAGACTCTTGCATGGCAGTGGCTTCAATTGTGTCACATTCTCCTGCAGCCACCCTGAGGAAGACCACTCGCTCGTATTCCTTGCTCAGAAAGCTAACGAGGACCACCGCATGCTTCCTACCATGACCAACAACAGCCACGCATCACCACTATATCCTAGTGGCGGGGAGTGTTATACTCTAGAAGTCTTTACCCCCAAAGACCTCTCTGGCCTTCAGCTGATCAAGGAGCCACCGGTCTACACTTCCGAGCCCATGTTCACCTATTCTCGTGGGCAGGAGATGAAACTTCGTGATCAACTGGCGGAATTGGATCCAGCTGAGGCGTTGTCTGTTTGGATTGTTGCCACGGATGGTCCGGACGGTGATGCAGCGCGGGGTCTTACACGTACCCTCGGGAAGGAGCTACCGGCCTGGAAGCTTCATCTTGTGGTATGCGAACCATCATGGACTGACAACCAGCGTCGTAGTGCTGTAGCGAAACTCCAAGAATTGCCAACCGTCGAACCCGAAGTCAAACTCGATGCCAACGGATTGATTCATGTTCCCCGCGTCGTCCCATTGTCACCCCCGACGACAGAGACACCCTTCGGCATTGATCAACACTGGGTCAACGACAATGGCAAGGTCGCTCACACGACGCTCCCTGTCCTCGGCGCGTTTGATATCGTGGTGGATGTCTCGCATTGGTCTTCTCTCGATGACAACTTCCCTCGCGCCTTCATGGGTACTGTCATGAACAAAGGCGGTTCAGAATTTGCGGTAGGTGACTGGGTCATGGGCATCACGAGTACGAAGGTCTCGAATAGGGTGGCTGTACACGCTGGATCTGTGGTTCCCTGCCAGCCACAGCACTGTGACCTCTTGTCGGATGCCCCGGGACTGGCAACAGCAGTTCTGGCTTTGGGTCCAGGTACGCTACATCGTGCAGGCCGCCTCGCAGCGATCGGACATGCCTTGGTTTGCGACGCTCATACACCTGTGGGACAAGCCGCTGTTCGACTCTACGTGCAGCTTGGTCTCGACGTGTTCTGCATCGCTGAAGGTGACGCAGAAGCGCTCTCGACGTCTCTCAAGGTGCCTGTGGGTCGTATTTCCGTGGCATCGAATGCGGTCTGGATCGCTCGCCAACGTTGTCTTTACGACGTGGTCCTCTCCGGCGCACAGACCAAACCCGATATTCAGGCGGTCAACCAGCTTCTCACGCCGCGTGGGATTCTTCATCTCTGGAACTCCGGGCAGCATGGTCTAGCGCACAACTTGGTGCACGATCCATGGGCCGTATCGCTAGCATTAGAAGTCGCATTGAAAGCCCTCCCCAATGACTTTAAGAGCACGACTCTCCCTGTTGCAATCGCCGACGCCGCTCCGGTGCCGTCTGGGATGCTTGTCCCTACCGTCGCATCTTTGTTCGACGCGCGCAAGACATACTTGCTCATTGGTGGCATTGGTGGTTTGGGCGTGCAGATGGCGCTCTGGATGTATGAGGTATGCATTACTGAACGTATTTTACAGCTTCTGCTAAAAAAATTTTTTTTTGATAGAACGGCGCTCGAGATATTGTTTTGACGTCGCGTCGTGGTCGTGAATCGCTCCGTCGCACTAACCAGACAGCCAGTCTGCGCACTGTCCAGTATTTGGAGCGTCTCCCCGATCTCTCACTCTCTCTGGAGGCCGTGGATGCGAGCGACTATGCGGCAACTACGGAGCTCATCAACTCCCTGCAGAAGCCTATCGGTGGTTGCTTCCTCATGTCACTTGTTCTTTCAGACAAGTCGTTTGCTAACCAGACCGATGACGACTTTGAGCGCGTCTTTGAGGCGAAGACTGCTGCATTCCAAAACCTCGCACACGCCGTAGATATTTCTTCATTTGACTTTTTCGTCTCGTTTTCATCAGTGGCAGCATTATTCGGTAGCGCCGGCCAGTCTAATTATACTAGGTATGTTGTCGGAATCATGTGCGTTGTTCTCAGGCTAACATATTATGTAGTGCTTCCTCGTCGCTCGAGGGTATGACGAGCAAGTTGCCCAACGCGTTCTCGCTTGTTGTCCCTGGTATCACAGATAGCGGTTGGCTTGTGCGTGATCAGCGTGGCGAGCACTCACGCTCCAGTCACCTCTTGCAGTGGGGCATATCGACACGCGGTATGTTCCTTGACACCTACTGACAAATTATCTCACTGATGTCTGACCTGCTCCAGAATTGTGCGACTGTATCGCCGATGGTATTCGCAAGTTGAAGCTCGGCCCCTTCGACCAGTACGTCCCCGCCTTGAACTGGAACCTCGTGCGCCAAGACCTCGGTGCTCTCCCCTCCTTCCAACATCTCTGTGTTGCGGAACGCACCGACGCTCAAGGTTCAGAGGACAGCGAGGAGAAGCTCGACCTCGAGGATATGGTCCGTTCAGCGCTGAACATCGCACCCGAGGACTTTTCGCCCGCCGTACCATTCACAGCGTATGGGCTCGACTCGCTCATTGCGGTGCGGTTGTCCGCGGCGATCAGGTCTAACACGGGGTTAAAGGTGACGCAACTGCAGCTGTTGGCCGATATGACACTAGAGGACCTTGAGAGACGGATAGATGACTTGTCATTGGACTCGGAATTGGAATAATTAATTTTTTTTTGTTTATTGCCTTTCGACTTCGCCGATTCCCTCTTAGCTTCGTGGCTGGTTTGCTTACACTTATCGCACACTCGACTAACTTTTTTTTTTTTTCCTTCTTTTGTTTCTTTTCATGTATTACGTTGGCCCCTCTTCCATCTGTATTGCGACTTTTTTTTTCGTTTTTGCCGCACCATTTTCCTAGACTTCCCCAGTATCTTTACTGTAGACTCTAAAAAAACACATCCCTGCAGAATCTACGTAATGCATCTAATTTAAATATTAATCGTTGACGATGATCATGACAGTGTCCAGTTAAGTTTAAGTTATAGTAAGGGCGGTAGTTTTCTCCAATGGGATTAATTTGAGAGTCAAATGACTATGGCTTTGAGACGTCAATGAGAGCTATTTGCAAAGATTATATATCGTATAGCATGGAACAAATAAGTAGACGCCCAGGCATTAGAGTGATGCAAGCTTCCTTACGATCGGACTTGTCGACTGAGTCGCCAGAGCAATTTGGGAGGCAAAAATATATCAACAAGTTGGCACCGAATTCAGTTTCCCCTAACCATTATTGGCATTGGTATTCATTCGATGACTCACTTTCAGTGAGCAGACATGGGGGAGTGGTGCCAAGGCTGAATTATATGCCACGCAATAGAAGAGTGAGCCCTCTTTCGATTCCTTAGAGTATGTATGCAGTGTATTTCAGTGACTTTGCAAGCCTCGCGCTATAGGCAGTGCCATAGGGGAACAGCATAATTATAGACACGCAAGTGAGGTTACCACCGAAGGGTCCCACATATCTGTCCGGCCGAGCATATTTTCGTATGGTTGTATCGGTCATGGCACTCTAGGGTTTAAACTCTATCCCTTGATGTCTTCCTCTGATCTGTGCTCACGGGGGGCCAGGGTAAAACGATATATAAATGACAACCCACACTGGATCCCTTTTCATTCTCTGTCGTAGTCCCCCCCCTCTCCCTCCCCCCAAAACGCCAAGTCTCCCCATGAGCGCCGACGTTGGATCTGCCAACTCTTGTTAGTATTGAGCCTGGTCCAGCGCTCTTCCCCCTCACCATTCTTGCCTATAGTCGCGGCTACGAAGTATGGGACGGTGGCAGCGTTTGCCATGTTATTTTATGACTATAGTTCGTGGGTGACTGCTATCAGTATTACCTTGTTGGCTAATTCCGTGTTTCGACAGGCCTTACGTTTCCTGCAGAGGCACGTTTTGCATGGAGCGACCAAACAATATTGAGATACTTTGTTACAGGTTGATTTCATATGGAATCGTGGCAGGTCATTTGGAAAGGGACTCTTCATATTAGTATGTGTTCGTAATGAACTCAGGAATATGAACAATATTCATGTCGCACTCCGCTAGAATCGCTACTTCGGCCTGTTTGCACTTCTTATTAACTTGATTGGTGCTTTTCCAATATATATTGCATTGTATACGCTGTTATGTTGACCATACACGTATCTTGGATTCAGTGACTTTTCACACCTCTCTGTCGCTCAAGGTGAGATTATACCGTATACACCTTGCCACAACTCACTTCATTTCTATAGTTGTACGCATCACAATTCTATGTGTCTTATCAGGATCTGAGAAACTGTCACACACAAGTTGCTATAGCTTCACATGGTGGAATGTCACGTCGTACGTCCACGTTCCTTTGAATCTTAATTCTACCCATCGCTATTAGAGACAGTCCTGACTCCAAAATTTGTTGAAGGGAAGTGACTACTGTCCTCATTACGGAAAGTAAATCCAGTCTATGTTAGGAGGCACATACATTATTCACTGATCGCCACAAGAATAGCTATTCTAATCAGTCGGGTGTGTTCTTTCCCTTTGGTATATCTATTCACTCTGATTTCTTCTTTCTCAGATACATGCAGTCTATAATCGCAATCGACGACTACTCATCATATTAGCTTCGCTGTTTATCACAGAAGTAGTCAGCGCATTGCTACTTGCAATCTTTGACTTGTCTCAAAGTGAGATATTTCACCCCACCCCCGCATTCAACTAGTTTCTAAAGAGACCTTTTACAAAATTACCACAGTTAAACTGTTGCCGACAAACTCAACGGGCTGCCCAGCTGACCCACCACCACCCCGTTCCTACATATGTTGGATCCCTCCACTGATCTTCGAAACGATTCTCATGTTCCTCATGTTGTTCAAAGGCTGGAAAGTTTTCAGAAATAATGAAAGCTCCCAGCTGTTGCACGTTATCATTAGAGACAGGTACGTCCCATTTGATCCTTCTTGATGGCGCTCAGCACTGAGGTTACTGTACATAGTCTCTCCTATTTTCTGGTGTAGGCTTTTTCTTTTACTTTTACCAAGTCATGTGTATTTTTCACTTGCTTATGAAAGTAATCAGCATGTGCATGGCTCTGCTGGCGAATTGTGTTGTCTGGGCCATGCCCTCTAAAGCCCATTTAGATCCTAAAATCGCTATCAGGTGAGTCGGTATCTACACCAGAATTTAATCACATCCCACATTCCATGTTCTGTATTTCAGCTGGGCGATCGCGATACCATGCGCAGCGGGCAGTCGGTTACTACTCAACATGCGCGAATGGTTTTACAGGGAGGTGACGACGGCCCCGCCATCCGAATCAAATCAACTTGAGTTCGATGATTTAGCGGTGCGATTTCTCTCAAAATTTGAATGCCAGTGTTGAACGTTGAAGGTGGTGGTTTTCAGACTACTAGGACGCCACGGGCTAGCATAAGTTAAGGGGGCCGGTAAGGGAACGAGTTCTGTCTAATATTCACGATATCACGGGTACGATGCGCCCTCTTGCCCGAGGATATCCATATGAGCTGCAGGAGCTGAGGATGGGGGTGACGGAATGTAAATCAATATACTTATTGAGCGAAGATACCGGTGCTACTCGAGTATTATACTACAATAGAAAGAGCTCGTAGTGGAGCAATTTGGGAGTGGATAATTGTTAGGAGAACTGAGTTTTGTGCCTAATATTGAGTAATTATGAGTGGCTTCCACCTGGGTTTTTTTTATAAATCCGGTTTATTGTCTTTTGGGACATGGCCCTGTGTAAGGTAGATCATAATATACAAGTTAGTGCCCAAACTTTCTTTTCCTTCGGCATCTGCAAGGGAGCGTGAACGCCTAATGCGGATAAACGGAGTCCTCGCACATACTCAACCATCCTGTTCTCTGCTGACCTCTTTTGGAGAGAGGTCTTCACATGTACTATCAAATTTGCTTGGTGCTTCTAATGTATTGTTCGGGGAGTGCCTTCTTCTCTGATAGGAGTGTGACAAGTGATCTGGCTTCCTGTTTTTGGCTCTTTCTTCAGTTTGGCTCTCTGTTTGCATATTTTGGGCAGTGCAGTAGGTAGTTGCTCTTCATCATTGCTACACTCCGGGCACGGTGGAGATCTGACCCTTCCGATTATATGGATGCTTCTTAAGTGGTGTGTGGCCAGTGGGTAGCTGTACTAAAATGACGGAGTGTTTTCTGTGCAGGTTCTTCATCATATTTTCGAGGGCGGGTGATGGGAAGGTGAGACCGACTTTCGTCGTCCCTTTCGCAGCGTGGCGAGCGTTCGAAAACTCGATTTTGAGTTGTGTCTCCTATGCCTTAAATGCAGCTGTTCTGCTCGTCGGGTCTCCTTTGGTTTCATCAGAGCTCCCACTAGAACAATATTCCATTTAGCTCTTCAAGGAGAATGTGAAATGGAAAATTTGAGACTGTAATGAATCCCAATATATATAATGATAGGGCCGTTATCACGCACCTGGTATGGGCTGGAACAAAGAGGTGCACAAAAATAAAGGTAAAATAAAATAAAGACGAGATAAGGCAGCCATGTATTCATGTTCAGAGTAACATACGTGCATAATTTTTACGGGGAATGGGCGTTATCTCTGTAAAATGATCGCTAATATAATGTCGATGAAGGGGAGAGGGAGGGAGGTGGAGTGCAGGGACTATAAGAGGTAGGTAAGCTATTGGCGGTATGCCGGAGACGTACGTGTGAGCCATTATCCAGAGAACGAGCAATGAGATATAATTGAAGGGAATAGAGAAGATCCAGCAAGGGAGAGTGGAGGGTGAGGACGGGACTTGGGAGACGAAAACGTAGGAGTCGAAGTTGTTGGGGAACTGCTCGAGAACGACCCCCCTAAACCAACGTTTAGAGCACTCGTATCCTTACATTATACTCCAAGTGCACAACAAGTGCACAAGATAGATTTTAGACTGAGCCGGGACCATGTCATTGAGTGGTATCATACACTGGTTGCTATCTCAGTAAGAACGAGACACACTATGTTGAGGTATTTTGACGAGATGTTGAGTTCAACGTCAGTTAAGCGCCAGAGGTAGTTAGACGCACAGCATTCTTTTCGTATACGACGTGGCAACAATACCAGTCTTTTATGGCCTCTATTTCTAACAACTTACACAATGTATGGCTTCTGAGCTAATTATTATGCAGGCAAGTGCCGATGGACTTCAAAGGAAAATAGTAAAACTTGCTTACCGCAGGCTTCAACCAATGCATATACCGAGTGAAATAGATATACGCGACTTCATTCCACGTCTGTTGATACGTGCCCAGAGATATCTGTTAAGACTCTGGGAACGTGACAGCTGTCACACTTCACTTTGTTTCCAAACCTGAATATTCTACAGCCACCAACTTGACGCTATGGTCGTACCTCTATTATCCAATATGTCCTACTTCGTTCAATCAAAACATTTAGCGAGAGGCATTGATTTTCCTCAGTTCGTGGCAGTCGCTATCGAAGGCTATCACGACGACAGAGCTCGCTGCTGTGCCAAGCCAGAAACACTCGAGACAAAGTTAGAAACTAGATGTCCTTGTTTATGTTTTGAGTGAAATGAAAAATATATCTATTTGTTTTTAGATTTTAGATTTCTTTTGTGTTTTGTAGTATTCAGGCGATTGTGATGGCGCCTGTCATTATCTAATCAACTTTTGTATTCTGATCTAAACAGACTAGCTGCGCTGGTGGCCTTTGGCCACCCGGCAGCTCCTGTGGCTTTGCCACAGGGGTGAACCCTCGCTATGTTTCATTGCAAGAAGGCAAACCCTCACTGTGCTTGGCTTCAATGCAAGAGGGTGAATCCTCACTCTACCCTTGGACTTTTATACTGCTAAATCTTTATTTTTTATTTTTTAATCAATTCTACTATCTCTTTAACTACCTTGAAGTAACACTTCCTTATATACAATATTGCTTGTTTCATCTCCTCCTAAAAGAACATGAACATTGGTGTGGTGGATGGTGAGGATGGTGAGTAAACTGATGGGTCCTGGGCCATTGAGTCCCTGGGTGTCCAGGGAGGAAGATGGCATGTGCTGGTGTTTCTTGGTCAGTGCATGGTGGTGTGCTGAGGGGAGGCTTTGTGGGTGTGGGGGTACCTTTGGCATCAAAAATCCAGGAGTCCATTTTGAATGGCCATGCTGATCCTGGGACTGGGAAGACCCAGGTGTGAGGTGTGCACTGGACTATCTGCACATGCAATGGATGCAGCAGGAGCATTGAGCCAGTAGCTGGCTGTCTTCACAGTCTTTTTTTTTCACTTTACCAGCAGCATCCCTCAGACTGGCCTTGTGGGTGTGATGGTCTTGCTCCCTTTCCCTTGCTGTATCTCTGCCATCCACCACATGCTCCCTGTCCCTCTTGAACATGAACAGGCTGTCCACAGGAGTGGTATCTCTGCAGTGCTGGGGTGGCTGCACATAGTGCAGTGTGAGAGCAAGGGGAGGCTGCAGAGGCTGTGTTATGGGCCCATGTGGGTTTGGTGAAAAGGATGGATGGTGAGTGAAATGGGGAGGCATGAAGTGGTGAGCAGGCGGTAGCAAGTTGTGCTCATGTTCACATAAACAGCCCATGATGGGCTCAGGGACAATGAGGGGCATGTGGTGGAGAGTCTGATCATGATCTTGTCAGAATTCAATTATCAAAGATAAGAGTTGTAGATGAGTGTAGGGTTAGTAAGATTGATTGGAAATGCTTCTAGTAGTAATAGAAAGATATTTGAAAGTAAATATAAATCTTACAGTAAAAGTAAATGGCTTTCAGAATGTTTGTGAACAAATGCATGGTTCTGAAGAGATAGATCTTCTGAAGGGATTCTATCTTGTAGATCAAATGAACTTCACAGTCCATGTCAATCACAGCCAATGGTCTCACATTATTTTAAAGTGTGTTGTCACGAATGATATTTGAGACCTCCAAACACATTCTATCCGAAGATCTTCGTTCGGAATTCGAATCATCCCATTCAAGCACATTGGATACACTTGATCTGGTCACTCAATACAGCTCATCAGTCACTCTATTTGGTGTTTAGTGAAACAATCAATAACCAGGTCTGATCATAACCTTTTCTGGAAAAGAAGCACCCTGACTATCCCCATCACTATCCCCATCTTTCACAATGAACTTATTGATTGAGGTACCTCCACTCCATCAAAGCTTGCGATGACATTTGATATCATTAGGTATCATGATATGAATGTTCTAGACCCTCAGGATCACTCACCGAAGGATTCAAGGACGGATAACTTTACCTGAAGAACCATGTGATTCAGAAACATGTTTCAAGAGTTATTGTTAGTTTGTTAATCTTTTTCTTCTATTCACAATTTTCCTACCACCCTTGTTCTTTGTTTTCAATGGCCTTTAATTAGTCTACATGTACCTTAGCTACTTTCCGATCCTCACAGACCCTTTTCCATTCCCTCACTCTTCCGAACCGTTCGGTATAAAAACTAGTACATTCACATGTATATTCCTCAGTTCAAATATTGTATGTCAACTTGATCTTTCCACTCATACTTGCCAACTCATCCTAAGACTCACCTTGAACAACAACTTCATATTTGAGTAAGCACTCCAATTCTACTTTTATTAGTTTAACCCACTTCAAGGAATGTGAGATCATTGACTGTAATCGACATGAACTGTGAAGTTCATTCAATTTATGAGATAGAATCCATTTGGAACCTCTGTCTCTTCAGAACTATGCATTTTGTTCGCAAACATTCTGAAAGTCATTTGCTTTTACTGTAGGATTTATCTTCACTTCGAATACCATTCTATTATCATTAGAGACATTTCCGAATGGAATCACT
>QMFG01017345.1:0-21205 GCA_003314545.1 Ramaria sp. MG151
CGTCGATTGTCGAGACATAAGAATTCTGCGTAGTCCCTTGCTTATCCTGGACAAATACAGAAGGTCCAGAGGGTGCAAGTGTCCGAAAACCTTGAGGAGGGTCTTCGCAAAAGAAATAACATAAGGACGAGTAATCACCTCATAAAATATCTAACGGCATAGTCGTCATCCTGCTTAGGCGAGAAAGTCTACCACGGCGATTAGTGGCTTTGGAATCATATTTGATGTCAGCAGATATCTTCTTCCTTTTCAGGGGCCTTCTTTCAAGTTCTATACTGTGTGCCAGTGTCTCTAGAAGGTGGTTTCGAACAAGGGCACCTTGCTGGTCTCTGAGTCGCATGTACTGTATTCTCCTTCCTCATCGGAGCTGTTCCGATGCTTTTGGAACAAGAGGAGGGGGCAACTTGCCAGACTGTCGCCGAGTGGTCACCATAGTCGAAAATGCAAACGTCCTCGGTGGGTGACCGGTTGTGACAGCCGAGAAAGGTAATTCTTACCGTACCCCAAACAATGGACACCGATGAAGTCGATATTGGTACGGTACGCAACCTAGAAGCGAGTTCGTGCGTTCCTTCTAACCTCCAAGGCGAACTCGCGTCAAAACCGCAACGCCGACCTGCACCATACGTAATTGAAGGTTCAAATCAACCTCAGACCAGTACTGCTACTTTGACTGGCGTTAAAACATTTCCCCAGCCCCGACACAAGTCAGCCACACCTGACATAGACTTACTTTCCTTTGATGTCGATAATCTTATGAAGATACGAAGGTGGATATTGGGTGTGGCTGTAGGAAAATACCGGGTGCCCTGTCGTCCTGGTCTCCAATGCTAACGTTTCAACAATCTGTGCCAACAGTCGAGTTCGACTTGGACGTAGGGCCGGTCCTTACCTGTCTATATCCTCCATTGAAGCTCTCATCAGAATGCAAAGAGAACATGTCAGTGTTTCTTTAAAAGACCGGATTCTAGCTAACTCCTCGGTCTGAAGCGCCTTTTCTTCATTTCCGGATTCTATGATCTTTGAAACTGGCTCGCAGATCCATTCATTTAAGCTCACTACTCTGGGGATTGAAGACATGACATCGGCTTTTGCATACGGCTTCGCATACTTCATGCAACAGCGAGACTCAGATTCTAAACGTGGCTACCTTCAGGTGCATTATTTATATGAATGATCATCACTTTCACTTACAACGATGGTAGCGCTCCGTTGTTATCCTTTCACAACACCCCTTTCCGTCATTGTTCGAGGAGCTGGTGTCGATCCTTGCACCGTTACAGTTCCTCCATGGAAGCAGTATCCTGGAAACTGCATGTCAGAACGTTGCCTGCTGGTGGGTGCCGTATTAGAACATTTGAAGTAATACTCACGCGGGAATGGTAACGTTAAGGCCTGCCCCATTATTTGGGTCGACTCTTGAGCTAGGCTTCCTTGGTCATACACTCCAGGCGTATCTGCCTCGTAGTGACGACGAGCCTCAGTTTCACGAAGCATTAGAGACATTTAACCCTCTTTCTCGCGTGAGTTGATTCCTGGCACTTAGACGCTCCTTCACGCTCGGTTCCCAGATTATGACGTTAGTGCCTGGATCGAACCCACCACCTTTAGTGGTATTCTCTTCCTGCCTCTCTTCTCTCTGGTCAATCTGGGAGCTACTCATATTTTGCGAGCCAATCCTCATATTTGGACCATCTCCCAGAATTGTCAGTTTAGCCGTTTGGTGGCTACGTGATCTTTTTCGCCCTGTAAGTGGCTCTCTGTCCCAGAATCAGACGATTGACAATTGCCTTCAGATACCCCTCGTAGGGGACTTCCGTCCTTACATTACCATTCATGACCGAGAATATACCACTTTAATCAACAAATCACCTCCACAAGTCGGCTCAGTGATCGGTGTAACCAATCCTTTCATTCTGTCAATGACAAAACATTGGCCAAATGTCTTAAGTCTCGATTATGGGGACAAAAAGCCGTATGTTTGTTTGAGTTGGTAAATATGTTTAGCGAGTTCTTATTTCGTCCTTGCCAGCCTGTCTCACAGCAGCAAGGGCAAACCGTCTCGTGACATGCCTGGCAGCGGGCCAGTCCCCGGGTTTGTGGCACAAACGCATAAAAGGTTCACTTCGAAGGACAGGCCCTTGCTTAAGACGTGGGAAACCGCACTTGATAAAGGAGGTCACTTTGGTAAGTTTGGTAGGGTGACCATGAGAAATGCCTAACACAAAGTTTAGGACACACTGCGTCTCAGAGTCTACGTCGCCACTTCTCTTCACGTACTGCCTCCTTCCTGGTCCCACTTAACAGGTATCTCAATAGCCTTATCCCTAGCCCTGCAGAAGTTAGCGTGGATGTCAATTCGTTATCAAAGAGCAAACCACGGTTAAAAGCCTTCAATGCCACGCACTTTCTTATCTCCCTTAAGACACATGGGACACCCTTACCTTTCAGGTCATCTACAAAGCGACGAGAGTTCTATGAAAAGTGGCTGAGGACACCAGCTTTTGCACTTTGGTTAGCTCACCAAGAGCAGGTAGTGACAGGTGTCTTGGAAGACAATGGGCTAAGAGGTGTAAGTTGAATTATTACAAGTAGGACGTTTGATGTATCATGAGTACGAATCATCCGAAGAAACATCACTTTGCACTTGAAAGTCCAGGATGGAAGAATAAATACCAAACAACATCGTGGTGGAGAACTCGACCTAATCTCCAGATACTTGTCTACTCCAGCGCTTCTAAACGTGCGATCTGGCTAAGGTAGGCATGGACATAGGCACGCGTGATTATCACTGCGTCTAGGAAACTCACCGGTCACGAACAGCCTCCTGCCATCGTTGTAACTTTGCAACCTCATGTACTTGGAACCCAAATATCTTGGGTCGGTATCTCTCTGCCTTCAATGCAGCGGTCACAGTGCTGACCCCTTCTCCAAGCCCTTCCGTGGTCGTTTCTCCATCTTCTCTACTTCGGCGATTCCGTTTTGACTCGTTTCCACTACCATCTGTCATTCGCCCCAACGGTGGGCTCATCTCTGGCACACCTGATTTCGGAGGTATCATATGTGGATAGACAAGGAAGAGCATATGAGGGAATGAGGTGCCAAAGTAAGCACCATCTATTGAGCCATGTCGCGACGATTTGGGAGAGTATATATCTTCACACCGACCACAGTAAAGTTTGACAGACTTTTCGTAAGGAACGTCTGTAAGGCCAACAGGAAGTAGAGGCTGGGACTGGCACAGTACACGAGGACACCGACCAAAGTCGGCTCGTTTATATTTGTCCAGCTGAAAATTTCAGGTAGGAACGTGGTCAACTCGTCCGAGTTTTTATACTCACCATCTTAGCCAGTCCTCGAGATGTTATAATCCATCTGGCATGGATGAGACCATATAGGAATCTAGCTTGCACCTCCAAAGAACTTCGAAGTTCGTCCTGTATTTCGTCATCTGAAGTGGGCATGAGAGACAGTAATACAATGAAGAAGAACCGGGCACACCGAGATTATCTGTAATCAAGTCCAAAGCTTGAGGGTAATTTTGCACTTCTGTATTAAGTCCAGTAAGATTGAAGCGATCCAAGATGTAGTCCTCCTCCACTTGACAGAAGTACTCGTTCCCTTTTGACGCCAGAAACCAAGACACCCACTACAGACAGGCTTGTTATAAGTGTAGTCGTCAAGTGATCACGATTGCCACTTCACTGAACTGGTATAGAAGTTAGAACAGAGAACCACGATCTTTTGAAGCTGGCTTACTTTGAGTAATCAGAATCAGACCCAGTGGAAAGATCGTCCACTGTAGATCGTGTCATAGTAGGCATCAGCTTCCAGCTTAGCTTTCTAGATCGCAAACTGAGTGGAAGCTTTGAGAAGATACTTAACTGGTTCAATCGACCGAGGTAGGCAATCAAACAACGTGTATGTATGCAGAAATCCTACGCGAGGTCGGAGTTGCTGAGCATGTACAGTCGCAAATACAAATGGTCTAATTGCTGTACAATTCTAACGTATATTTAATACTATGTTTGGTGCAAGACCTAAATGAATGCTGGTGATTTTAACTGGGAACGTCGTTCCAATAGGAGCTTTCGACTTCTGGTCAACCCCTTTGAGTAACCCTCTAACTCCAAGATAATCAATTATTACAGGAACCTGACCAGTAGCGTCCTTTGTATCATAGCCAACAAGTCCTATAGTTCGGACAGTCAAATCTGGGAAGCATTCGAAGTCGGGTCCATGCGTCCTGCGCATGCGTTCGATATGTCGGCTAATGCACGCAAGGGTCCAGTGTTTCACATACAGCAAGGACGCAAAGTGGATGGCTTTCTCCTTATCGAACAATCTGAACATCACAGGTCTCATGTATTCCGCTGGGAATAACGGTCCTTTTGTTGTCCGCTTGTTAATTGGTAACAATTCGTGTTTGATTTGCCAGTGCATCATGAGATCGCTGTAGCGACGCAAGGGTGAAGTGACGCGGCAATACCCTTCGCCTTTGGGTATACCAAGTGACCAGTGTTCAAGGGGTTCGAGGGTAGGCTCTCCAGGCGGTGCAAACAAGTTGCGCTTTATGCATTCAATCGGATCGACATAACCTACGGAGTTTCGCATTGCTAGCACATCTGCCATGTCCGTTTCATTCGTTGCATGTAGTGGCGTGCTACCTCGGCGTAAAGCTGGCAGCCCTCTTTCTAAACAAAACCGCGAAGCCGCACGACAAGCAAGCTTCATGAAATCAGCCACTATTCGACGAGCAGTATTGTTGGCATCATGCGGCATGTCCACGTAGAAGGACATCGATGGATATCCTTTCCACAGAACTGGTTCGGTGGGTAGGATCGGGCTGAAGGGTAAATCTGATTGAAGACTGACTTCAGCCTTAGGGAAATTGAAGAAGAGGACAGGCTTCTCCTTGACCGTCCGGACCGAAAACGTAGAGGCCAGTTCGTAGAGTTTCTGGATGTCTGGGAGGTAATGAGGATCTTTTGGAGGAGCTTGCGATGGCTGCATTTGGGGGCCGCCAAGTGGATAGGTTCGTTCTGTGGGCTGCAAACCCAACATTTGGTCGACCTGATCATACTGGAGGATGTGAACGTTGCGAACAAGACCAGTCCTGACCTTATGATCCAGGAAGTCACCCTTGTCGCTTAGTTTAACACTAAACGTCAGAACTGGTTGTCCTTCCCTAGGGGAATTGGCCCCCAGACTGAATTGAGGATGTGTCAAAGTCGGCGGTAACATAGGCCATGTGCGATGAGTTGTGTATAGAGTGGCAGCGCTCGTCCTGGCTCGCAGATCAAGCACATGTCCAGGAGGGATAATTGTAGTAGGATCTGCCACATGAACATGGACCCAATAGTTTCCCTGCTCGCCAGGAACAGATTCGATCGACAGACCGTCGTCGAGTTCGTGGGCTCCAACGTCATCCACAACATACACAGGCATATTGCCAAAGTCATGTCGTATACTGTCGTATGGATCGCTAGCGTGCAGCTCCGTCGAACCATCAAGGTGGGCTTCCAAGAGCCTTGCCTTCATTGATGGCGAAACAGGTACCCCGGGAGAACGCATGTTGTCTTCTACAAGCTCTTTCAGGGTCTGTGCCTCTTTCGATTGACTAGGTGGTGAGAAGTCCAGTCGCAGTTCAGGGGTGCGCATAACAACGTCGTCCCAAGGGGCACGAACGCCGAGCTCACACAACATGGTGTGAGTTAAGCCTGGGCTTACAATATCTTCAGCATACAAACCCAATCTCTTGGCAATATTGGGCAACGCGGTCTCGTATGGATCCTCCTGAGTAGTGCGGGTGGTTCGTAGAGAGTGTTGAAGATATCGGATGATAACTAAATCTGTTGGTGACCAAGGTTCAAAGGAAGTTTCGACCTGTGTAGGTGGACCGTGCGAAAACTCTTGTCGAATTTGACGTGTCTTTGTGATGATATGGCGGGCCTTTTCAAGGAATGATTGGAGCGCAGGGTCATAACTGCGTACCCAATCATTGACTTGGATAATCGTTTGTACATGAGATAATGGTCGAACTGAGAAGCGATGCGTCGATTTGTGATTGCGAGGGTCAGCAACAAAATACAGTGGACGGCTCATCATGTGTGAGTGAACGGCAAACAACGTCAGGATAGGAGGCGGTTTCCTAATGTCTAAGTGTCGAGTAGCTTCTGGTGTGGTAATGTCCCCCCAGCGTTCTGCATCTGGATGTCTCACTGCCTCGTAGAGAGTAGTGATATCTTTCCCCATAGACATGAAGTGTCGTTCATGCCGTCTCGCAAAAGTGCGAATTTGTTCCACGATTTTTAGCCGGGCAACAGTTTCCGCAACATTGGCGGCTTCGTACGAGACTCCCGAACGATATAGCATGTCTTGAGAGACAAAACCAGGAATGCTGTATGTGATGTCTGTCGTTAAGTGTGGCCAAATTTCCCCGGTATATGTCAATGTTATTGCGTGTTGCCGCGTATCCACGATCTGAAGCTGCAAAATAACACCATATGACACAACCTGATTTCTGCGGTGAATTAGCAACCGTTAGTTCAAAGACAACTAAAAGTCAACACACCTGCGTATCTCAACAAATGTCCCTGGTGGAAAGTCTTCATGCATCGAATCGCCGCGAAGAGGTCCTACTAGTATGTCAGGCAGTGTCTCCTCACCAACGAATCGTGCCTTTTCCATGGAAGGGACAGCTTCATGCGGTTTTTCCACTTGGGGTATAGTCGACCACAATTGGACTCCGTCTCTGTGCTGATGACTAGCATCTCCAGCTGCGCTTGCATCGATGAGACGTTTCGTGAAGCTCTCCAAAGGCTTCAACACTTCCATAAAAGTCTTGTCCACCTTCAATGCCTTTTTGGCATAGAACCTCTTGGAGAAGCGGTTATTTAAAAGGCCACATGAGCGTCGATAGAACATTCCTCGACAACTCTGAGGTGCACGTCCTTCTCGCGAGTCGGTCGCGAAAAATGAAGTAACGTCACGTGATGAGCATTCCTCGCGATCTACCCATGTCGTCGACGTCAACGACTCTAGACACAGATCGCACACCCACGCAACCGAGACGTTCGACTGTACCGCCATCCCTTCCTTCGCCGCTTCGTGCGACGTCTCCCACACTCTCGAATGCTTCTGGATCCACCCTCTCTGCCGCACTTCACTCCCCTCGCCGTGGCCACACGCCCACGCCCACCACGCCATCTACTGCAGTCCCGGTGATACCACCTATACCAGACTCTGCGGAGCGGCGAAAGTCGTCGAAAGCACGCGACTTGTTGCGTAAGCATTATGGGATTACTGTTGGACCTCCCGTACCGTCAGGTAAGCCAAGCGACCCAATGGATGTCGGTACGTCCTCTCACTTCTTCATACATAACTTGTAAAGGACCCCATATTTCACGCAGATTCATCAGCATTTGATGCAAAGGCTTACTACGATCAGCTCATCACGACTTCGTCGTTACCTGTTCTTCTCAAACGAGAGAACGAGCTCCTCACACGTACGCTAATTTGGCGTAATTTGAATGTGATCTTGTCTGATTTTGGTCAGAAATACGAGAGTTGGATAGTGAACGACAGTCATTGGTGTATAACCACCACCATGAACTCATAGCTGCAAGTGACACAATTAATGCTGTACGTTCTCCTTCTTTCTCGATTAATAGATGCCTTACCTATCGCCTCGTCTGACAGATGAAAACACGTGCTGAGTCACTTGACGCAGATCTTGAAAAACTTAAAGTCGCCTTCTCCGAAATCTCACGTCTCAGTGCGCAAGTCACGTTTGAGATTCATTCAGCAAATCCGGCGGATCCACCCAATGTGTCTTCATCACACTCTGCTGAAAGTAGTAAGAGCTGATGTATTTTTATCTGATATTTATTAGGTCGTAATCAACGTCTTAACACTCAACCTTCCATAAGTATTGCCTCGCAGGCTCTCCATCGCGAGTTATTTGTCTTCACTCCCACCGGACGACCCACGTGTCTTAAGTAGATGAGTGGTCATGACAAATGTTCTCAAGAGCATAGCAAAGTGTGCACCAGTCCAAAGCCGTCAACTGTCACCCGCATGTGTGATTTGCGTTCATCACATGGCCATGTGCAAGAGAATTCGTATGATGCTAAATATATTTCAAGTCTTGTAAAGTCAAATGTAGGTCGTTTTCACTGATGCTGAACTAGGGGGAACGAACATTCCTACAATGAACTTTTGGTAAGATACAATACGCAATAAAATAAAGTCGATGGTAGAGAATTTTGCTATACATATTAAATGACATTCGATAATATCTCTAGATCATACAACCTGTTACGACAGTCCAAAGCTGTCTAACAGTGGTGTATAAGAATGATAACACGATCACAAAAAACGGACACTGACGCCACCGCTATGGAGTCAATCGTAAGTATCGCCGTCAGTTTCGATGCTGTAAATTATCACTTCATCAATGATCAATTACTCTAGGAGCCGCGGGGGCCATCTCGGCTGTTGACTGGGATTTGTCGCAGGACCGGAGTTCGAGGAAGTCCTGGGTCGCATAGGTGCCATCTTGTGAAGCAAGCAAATAAATTCAAGGAAGACAAGAGAGAGTATGGAAACAAAGTTTTATCCATCTTCGATCTCACCGAGTGTTGACGATTCTGCACAGCTGCAGGTTTGTCCCGGTGTTGAAGAGAGTTGTCGACTTGTGATGATCACTTGGCTTTGTAAACAATCCTAAAACTGAAGATTCCATTGTTCGCTCCACTATACCATGAAATAACCGCCTACCTGACTCCAATTACATCTGGAAAGCAAGGCTGCACTTGATTCGGAATTCCTGAGCTGCGGACACGGAGTGCCATTTAATCTTGATTTTTCACCTCAGCGACCTGTTTTAAAACCGCCTTCTGCTCATTTCACACATTGCGTTATCTCTGAAATTGCCACCATCTAATGCCAATAGGCTGGGCTAGGCTCCACCCGGTCGTACATTACCGACTCTGCCGCATTGAAGAGGTATCAAGACCGCGCCATCAGCTTCACAACAGCGACTTTAAGCTGAGATTGTTGCTATGATTCCAGGGTTCCAAATACTTCGTCTGCGTGTCATAATTTTTTCCAAACCATTCATATTCATTGTTCTCCTTCGCTCTCTATAGTTTCTTCGAGCAGTGTGGCCAACCTTTCGTACAGAAAAACCTGTCCACTTCTCTCCTGTTACTCCAAACGACCTCTCGGTGACCAGTATCGCCTTTAGGTTCACTGCACGTAATTCGATACCAGGTCTAGAACCTTTATGTTTGCCATTGTCGTTTGACGAACTATCTCCATGTTACAGATTGGGTTTAGTTGGTTTGTGTTCCTTCACGCTATTCGGCTAACGCGGCGAGCGCCGTGCTGGAGCACCTTCATCATAATATGCTGGCTCGAGATATTCACGTACGCAAGTATGATTTACAGCCCTAAAGATCTCTTACTCTTCCGTCCCCGCAGTTCGCTGGTCTTTGCCACGATATCCATATTACACATGCTCGGCGTCATACCACAATCATTTTAGATGTACTTCTCTATTGTCACGTAAGTAAGCAGCACACGTGGAATTCAGTCCTCTAACGCACAAGCAACTGCCGGGCTCTCCAGGTACATTTTCTCTTGTAGATTATCGTAAACCGAGTCTCCATTCTATCCATGCTGCTGTACTTACCTGAAAGTCGTGTGAGATCTTGATATGTTCACTATCTTGTCATTTCGACTCACGATTATTTCAGATACGTCTAAAGCTTGTAGTGGCTCTGTGGATCACCTTGATAAATATCACAGGTCGTTCTGAAGTCCCAGAGCTATATACGCAAAACTGCCAGACTAAGCATTAGATTTACAGTGTATTGGATCTGGATTCCGGCCCAACTGCATATTTCCGACCGGTATCACAAAGTCAACCTATGGTGGGATCGTACAGAGGTATACCCTCTCCAATTCAGATACTCTGCAATAACAAATGGGCCTTTAGAAATGCCTCTACTTCCTGACAGATGGTCTCCTGAATGCCGTGTTCATGGTCATCGTGAGAAGGCGGCTCGTGGACACTGGGGTTTGTCCTTAAGCCTACACGACTGACTCGCTACTAATGCACAGTTCCTTCAAAGCTTAAGAGGTACAACAAGCTCATCAAGTTCAATCAATGCATTATTTTTGTTTCTCTGGCTATGAGTACCCTACTCATTGGTATGATAAGTTACAAAAATAGTTTTGCGTAGTAAGTGATTTTTACAGAAAGCTTTCAAACCCATGTTCTCCTGACATCCTACAGTTTGCAGTTTGGCCCTCTTGCTTACATGGTGAAGGTACATCTCCGAGAAAAGCAATCCAGCATGGCCTAGCCTCGTTTATTCATTGTCACAGCTAGAAATTGAAATGACGATGTCGAATTTTATCGTCGAAATTGCCCAATCGACAGGAGTTCAGATCTATGTCTGCCTCGTCTCTTCTATCTCTCGTTGCCAGGATTGACCGACAGGTGACACCCCGTCAACAGGATGATACTGGTATTTCATGTCTAGGCCTAAGTAACCTGCGTTCAGCTTCGCGATGTAAAGCCAGCACGCCAGTGGAGGCCAACGTTGCGACCCAGGTTATGACCAGTCATGACATAGAGGCCATTACTAGTAGGGGTATGGATATGGGTGTGTTTGCTCCTCCTGATTTCAGCATTAGTGAACACCGCCGCGTCTAGCTGACTACGAGCTTCTCAGAGGCGAAAGACCTCGCAGCCGTGCCGTTGCGTCCCCAGTCAGAGTCACATCTATTATGTGGATTCCTAGGAAACCTGATCCTCTTTCCAATACCCCCTCAGAATTCTCGTAGGCTATCGAGTAGCCCCTGCCGCTGATGGTAGAGAAAGCTGACCTTCGAGATTCAAAACAGCTCATGACTAGACGCCAATAAGCATCTAGTTGTTTGGGGGGGCTGCTCTTGATTCATCTTATTATCTGTCGTTTTCCGTTCCCCAATAATATGTTCCAGAGAATACTTGCTATACTGGAATTTATTAGTAATCTTGAATACATTCACATTGTGACCCTAGTTGCGAGTCTTGCTAAAACTTGGGTCGAGTAAGGGTATAGCGTTTTGTGTCGAGGTGTACCTCTCTTCCGACCCCCTTTTGCAGCGGACTGATACAGATGCGCAGCCAGGGATGCGATCAATATGAGCTGTGGTTTATTTCCTTCCTATATGTGCATGCTGCTCAGCTACTTTAAAGTCGCTTCCTTCCTAGTTCTTGCATACATTCGTTAGGGAGTAAAGTTGGGATACGGGTTCGCTCTCGTCAAGTTTACTGTGAATTTTGAAGGGAGCTGGGTTGGCGGAGGAGCGCTGTGTAGTAGTCCATTCTTTGGGGGTGTTGAAACAGTTCTGCGAGCGAACATGCTTTCTTTATTGTTTTCCTGCACGGGGAGCATCAATCGTTTGGCGTACGAATCGCGCGTACATGGTAGGATTAATATTCTGGCCGAGCTCGGTGGGGCTGTTCTCCCTTTGACTCCATTTATACCTTCAGGATAGCAGACCGAAACTTCTCTATGATAGCATTATAACGATGCCTAGACCTAATGGGATGACCTGTGTCTGTATAACCCATTAGTTGCACCTCTCATTCACACACATCTATCTTAGCTGATGAGACTAGTGAATCCTGTTAGGATCCTTGTAGAGTAAGATGGGATAAAGGGGAGCAACCAAATATTATTGTATCCGTGTCTATGGTGGCCCTCGTTTCTGTCGCTTCTTCTTTTGACGGGCATGTTGATTGTCATCGAGATTAGGCTCTGCGCGTCCTGATTTATATTCTTTGTGCCGCCTATCGGTCTGTTTGGTTTTGTGGGAAGATTCAACCATCGCCAAATCACCAGAAACACCGGGTTTACTGCCATCGTCTTTCACTTTCATCATCTTTGTCTTTGTCATTCCTCCGGGATGACTTTTCTTGTTATCCATTTCCTTTGATTTATCCACAGCCATCTTACTCCTCTTCTCTTTCTGGGCCTTTCTGCGGTCTGCTTGTTTGTCTTTCCACTGAGCTCGACGTTGGGAGCGTTTGGAAGTCTCGACCTGTTGAAGTGTAGGCATTTAAAAAAAAGAATCGCTCCGTCAGTTGAAGCTGTAGGACGAACTTGTGCGGCATAATTCACGGTCCCCGACATATCACGCAGGATATCTCGAGGGTCATCTGTGTTCAAACCTTCTTTACTAGAGGCACGTTTAGAAACCTCGGCGGTATAACGTTGTAAGCGACGACGATGAGCCTTTCAAGGAACACAAGTCAATGCTGAGAAAAGAAGTGACGAGCAGTATGACAAATATCCCAAAGACACTCACATTGGACTCCAGATGCACTTGCTCCATTTTTGCATTTTTTATGACTTTTCCTGGGCATATTATACATCCACGGAGATCCACTGTTTCTGATGAATTGGAGAGATCATAGATGGGATCCAAAGTTGCAGTCATAACACTCATGGGTGGACCGTCTTCATCATCGGCGTCGGCGTCGTCGTCATCGTCGTCATCACCATCTACTTCATCCTCGAGGGTAGAGCCCTCTGATTCTTCATGAATGCCATCAGACTCAGATAACGAGCCTAAACTTTGTATAGGACGCTTCCGCTTGTGGTCACCGGGATCCGCGTCTTTGCCAAGCTCTTCACCAGTATCAGAAACAACATCAGAACGGTCGTCAGACTCTGAATCTGAGCTCGAGCTCGAGTTGAGCGACTCGTCAGAGTCAGTGTCTTGCAGACCGAGGACCTGCTTCATGTCTTCATCTAAGCCCAGTTCTTCCTCCTTTTCTCGCTTTCTTTCTCTTTTTGCGACTCGCTATACCATTGAGTGAGAAAATGGCGACATGTTTCAAAAGACTGCAAACTCAGGTCTGACCTTGAACATGATGAAAAACGAGCTACTTGATCACGTGACCATTATATAACAATCACGTCTGGTGTTGACTGCGTGAGTTCCCTTTCTATATTTCTTGGAACGTGGACATCGACATGGGTAAAGAAGAAGTACTTCCGGACAGCCAAGATGAAGAGCTGAATACATATAACTTACTAGGACGCGTTTTCTCTCCATTGCGTGAGCGGCACCCTCTCAGTAAGTATTGATTTGACTCTAGTTTGTGAGGAAGGAGAGGTCTCTTTGAGCGATCTAAATTCATTTATCCTATCTATTTCTTATCTTCCTTCTTCAGAAGACGCGTCGATTCCTTCGCTGGACACATTGCCACGACCCATGCCTGCTGATGGTACTGCGACATCCACAATCTCTCAGTATACCACAGACACCATCTCGAATATGGCTCCAGATAGAACGTCGTTTATCTCTGCGTTCACCACCTCATCGTCATGTAGGCTATCCTCGAAGCCACGTCCCAAGCCAAAGCCTAACTATGCAGGTACAACCGAAAGAGATAGCCCCGTTGTTCAGGTCCATACAGGAGATATCAACAACATCGACCCTTTCTCCGTTTCTGGAAAGACTCAACCTCTTTCTCCTCCCGAATGCACGTTCACAGCTGATATATCGGAACGGATAAAGGCTAGGCGTGCTTTGGCGAAACAAAAGGAAAAGACGATTGAAACCAAGCCTCCCCGCGATGTCAACAATCCTGTTTTATCAGTGGAAGCAGTCATCGACATCAGCTCTGAGGAGGACATGCCATCTGGATCTTCTCGGCTTCCTATGTCATCCAAACACCCTCGCAAACAAAACAGTATATCACAATCTGTTTCCTCGCTCGGTCTTGACGCTCCTGAGCTTGGTCAATCCTCTCTCCGCGACGAAGTAAGTAGTCGAAATACACCCCCAGGGGTTTCCCGAAAACGCAAGCGCGACACCCCCCTGGACAGCGATACGTGTATGCCACAAGAACCAGTCACTTCAGATAAAACAAACAATAGTTTAGGACCTGGGAACCAGGACGCTGGACCTCTGTCTAAACAGCAAAAGAAAAAAAAAGTTATCGATGACGCTGTAGGTGAACTTTCTCTTTCCGAAAAGGCGAACAAGAAGAGGCGGGGAGTTAAGGAACAGCAACCGAAGAAGTCTCTCGCAAAACCTAAACCGATAGATAAGGAAAAGGATCAGTTCAAGAGCAGCGAATTCATTCTGGACAGCGATGACGAATTAACCCTAGGAAACCATGGGAATGGGAGTATTGGGGCGATTACTGTCACTCCAAAACTGTCTGTCATCAGGGATATTATTTCGTCGCCGCTCTCGGATCCACCGTCTGAGGTTCTAGGTACATTTGTTCAGGAACCACTTCGTAAATCTCATCCCAGTTCTGGATCGAGGCAGTCGGAAGGTCCCAAGAAGGCGGCAAACCAGAAGCGGAAGGCGACGGCCGAAAAGCAAAACGAAGCAAGCGCAACAGACATCGATGGTGCAACTGACCTTGTCTCTTATTGTTCTATCTGCTAACCTGAATCATTCCAAAAGGTCGACTGGTTTCGAAAAAAGCCAGACGTGGGGAGGACAATGTCGAATCTCATGGTGTCAAGGAGAAACCTGCCTACAAATCAAATTTGGGCTCGGAGACACACCCCACAACAGAGAATGATATCCAAAAAACGAAGAAGAAAAAGGGGGTGGAGAAAGTAATAGACGATGAAGGGGGTGCAAAGGTAGCTTCCTATCTTGTTGGCACTGCCATGCACTATATTTGATACGAGAGCAGGTGGGTACAAAACCTCTGCAGAAACCGGCAAGTATGACGACACTTGTTCAAATTGCAAAGGGATCTGCAAAGCCCATCTCTTCTTCTAAACCGCCGCACACAACCGACTCTGGTGATACGGACGTTGACGTATCTGGCAATAAGAACGATGTTACAAAGACAAGCAAGAAAAGGGGAGGAAGGAAGGTCTTAGAAGACGATGAAGATGTAAACGTAGGTGCAAAGGTATGTATTTGTCATTTCTGTGTTGAGGACTATGACAAACAAGATGGCAGGAGAACACAAATCCTCCGCCTGAGCGGCCAGGCGCGACCACGCCCGTCCAGCTCACAAAGGCATCCCAGAAAGCGGACTTACCTTCTAGACTGTCCTACGCGCACCCCCCAAAGAACCGACCTCTTTCCGCAATTCTACAGGTGGTGAATGGCTCGTCTCCTCGGCTTCGTGCATCTCCCTCCATATCGCGGAATCTTCTCAGTCGTATAGTCCCTCTTCATCCAAACCGACGCACCCCGCCTCCACAGCCACCACCGCGTATTAGACCAGCGAAGACTAAAAAAGAACTTGAAAGAGAGGAGAGATGGGAAGAAGAATTGCAAGAAACAGTAGCGGGATGGTGTGAGCTAGAAGAAGCAGAACGGGAGAGACTGAGGAGAGAGAAACGCGATTGGGAGTTAGGTCTTTATGAAGAGTAGTACAGTTAAACTAAATCTACAAGCTCAATAATTCCCATTGGACCGGGAACTTGGATCGATTACCGTCAAGGCCTAAATTACCGAAGGTACACAACACATCTCATATCTTGTAATACCACAAAGTCTACGGCAAGTAGTCGAATGCACGTGCATGTTCTTCTCTTCACCCGACGCTTCTAGCATCGAAATCACTCCAGCCACCGGTGACAGCTGATCTATATATATACCACTGTCAATTTTGTACGGCCTCACGACCGTTCATCGCGTAGTATCTCCACCTCGCTATTCATTCCCTTCATGTCGACCCGCAGGCAAAAGCCTCCTGTTGCATCGACCCCCCTTCTGGAGCGAAATGCAAGAGTACCGCAGGGGCAATATCGCTCTTCCCGTCGTACATTCATCCGCCTCTTTATGTTTGTCGCTCTCATTTCGTTCGTCTACGTGGTGTTCTTTCGCGTTCCTGCATATTCAAAATTGCCAGCGAAAGCTCCAGAGCATGTTGAAGGTCAATTCACTCGTCGTATCGTGGCGGTCGGCGATCTGCATGGCGACTATGATAATGCCCTGGAGGTGCTCAAGATGGCGGACGTTGTCGATGCGAATGGTTCTTGGACAGGTAACATTGATTACTTTGTGCAAACAGGAGATATTGTAGACAGGTGTATAGTATCTTGCTACATCTCAGATCCACAGTTGCTGATGTGAGTTCTGTAGAGGCGTCGATACCATAAAGCTATACAAGTGGATGGAGCGGTTGCGTCAAGAGGCACGTCACGCTGGCGGCACAATGTTCTCTCATATGGGTAATCATGAATTCATGAACGTTCTCGGTGAGATTTTTCTTATATCCAAAGGTGACCGTGTTAACCCATGTCCTGAAGGTGACTGGAGGTAGGTTCGTCTTGTGCATACGTCGCCTTTGCACTCAGGTTACTGATCGGCTACTCTTCAGATATGTCCTCCAATCTGATATTGCAACTTTTGGTTCGGTGGAGAAGCGTCAAGCTGCGTTCACCACAGGATTCATCGGCTCTGCCTGGGCGGAAAACTACACCGTTGCATCCCGTGTGCCGTTACACCCATTCTCTGGCGCGCCATTTTCCGATTACGCTCCTTCCAGTACACCCAATACACTCTCGCACGCTTCACTTTCATTCATGCACGGAGGGCTGTCGCCTGCGTTTGCTGAGGTACACGGTTCGCCATACCCTTCCACCATCAATGCGCTTGGTGCGTCGCTCTTGCAACGCTGTCGTACCCGCAGTCCACAGCCACCTCCCCACCCTCCTGCACCATACGCAGGTCTGCCGCCGGGCTCAACGCCTGCAGAGCATCTCCTCTATGGGTCTGATGGACCATTATGGTACCGTGGATGGGCCATGGACGATACGCATGCAGTCTGCAGTAGAGTTGGGAAAGTCATGGAGAAGATTGGAGTACGGAGGATGATCATGGGACATACGCCTGACTTCGAGGTATATCATGATTTTTTGTCTTGGAGCTATTCTTCATGTCTGCATGATCTCAATCTTCTGTGTTGTTGTAGGAAATTGTATCTCGCTGCGGGGGCAAGATCATCATAATAGATACAGGTCAGTGACACATTAAGCTGTTATCCGAAATTTAGCTATTTATAAATTCATAACTTTGGTCATTTACCAGGCATATCCAAAGCATACGGAGGCGTACTCTCGGCGCTTTCTATCACTTACACACTCACACCCATCCTGTCGTCGTTCAATCCATCTGTAACTTCCGGCCACTTTAACACCACTCAGCAAACATTGCAAGAGTCTGATGCAAACTATGACAATCCCAGTCCTATCGTCGCTAACGTGTCAATCGAACAACCAAAGAAAAGCAGAGGCGCAGGGAAATGGGTCGAAAAGGAAGAAGTTGTTGCGTTGTATCCTGGACGCAGCCGGCGGCTTGTATTGGAAGAGAGGGAAGTAGAAGGTGACTTTTGGTAGTCGGCGGAAGGCCGCAACGTTGTTATTTGATTGCGATATCACCGAAGCAATGTCCTTGCTGATCTGATCGTAGTGCCATGCATGATAAGCATAAATGGTAAACACAAGAGGGTTAACTACGATAGACGATACATATTTTATGGCAACAACAACGGATGAGACTCAAAAAATGTCACTCCAATATTCATCCTCGCCTCACCATCCCATCTCCATGTGTCCCTCTTGCTGGCTTCTCGTACGCCTTCGTAAATCTGGAGTCGGGGTTTCGGGTGGGCCGCCCATTGGGCCACCTCCATACTCCATGCCCATTCCAATACCTGAGTTCATACTCATCTGTCTCCCCATCATTGGAGTCCCTCCACCAACTGCAATACCGTTGGGCATTGCATGTGATGTATGACCTGGTGTATGGTGCTGGCTATGGCCTTGGTTGTGACTGCCATCATAGTACGAGTGAGGGGTCTGCATCTGCACTTGCACCTGCGTCTGTGCATAATGCTGCTGTTCTACTGTTCGGCCATTTGTGAGGCCATATGGGTATGGATTCCCCATTGGGATCCCATTACCATATCCATTCAGCGGCTGGTGTGGTTGTTGCTGTTGATGATGGTGGTGGAGGCGGAGGGAAGTGCGGGAGGGGGTGGATACATTGCTCATACTCCCAGAACCACTGCCATTTCCACCATTGTAGTGCGCAAAACGGGGATCTGCTTGCCAGGATGCAGAGGGGTCCCCCATTGATGGGCCTGCTGCTGCGTTCATTTCTTCAGGCACTGGGGTCGGTTCTTTAACAAAGTTAAGTGGTGTCGGGTCGAAATATAGATTAGAACCATGGTCGACCATGAAACTAGCCAAATTGTTGTCAGCAGTAGACAACAACAGCCTACGGATACCACGTACCGTTGGGTGGCTACGTCCCATTGTGGTCCTCGTTCAGCTCGTGCGGTGATCAACAGGGAATTCCACTCGCTCGCATTATCCTGCGTGTGAAGGGGGTAAACGATGCTCGGACCGCAACCGTAAGCGAGACGAGTACTCACAGAAGCTATACCCAAGGAGTGCGTGGGATCATTGGCGACGAGCTTGTCGTCAAGGTCGATGATCGACGCGATGGACTGCTTTCCAATTCTTCTTATTTCAGCAGCGAGGACGGGACGGACACGACGTGATGCGTGACGAGGGGCGCGAACGACCAAGCTCGGGGCTCGTCGGGACTTTGCCATCGAAATAACGTATCGTTCCTATTTCGGAATACCAATGACTTTCATTCTCAGACAACTTCCTCGTTGTGGAACAAGCAAATTGGGGATTTCAGCGGAAGCACAACCAGCAACGATAGATTTGGGTTCAATAAATTCAGCATCCCAATGGTCAGTTTTGTCAGCGTTACATATCTTGCTCCAATTCAGACAGGGGCGACAGAGATCAAACACCCATAAACGCTGGATCAGCTACCCGAAGACATTCAATGATTCTTGATGTTCAATACCTTACAAAACTCGAGCGTGGTTATAATCTACATCTGTCATGTCACATATGTAAATTTGGAGCAAGCACAAATACAAAAATAACACTTCCAAAACTAGCACAACTGAGTCCTCAATATTAAATTGGACATATAGATCCGTCCTCAGAGCAGTCCCGAAGACCTTAAATTTCTAGTGAGCCGAAGTTCCTCTTCACTCGCTGGCTGCTCGTTCTGGGCACTTGGTGCCTCATCCTCATAGTCGGTGGGTACTCCGAACATACTCAAGACCCTCAAGCTGAAAGAACCTCTGTGCGGGTTTCCCGTGCGACGCACTGGAGGAGGTATACTCGCTTGCCTGATCCCCCGTTCCCATCGCTTAACGCGCCAGAACCCGAGCACTGAAGTTAGGAGTACAAACCAGCCTAAGCTCATCAAGAAGAATGAAACCCATTCTGTGGTCGTCGGTGAGAAGTAACCGGGGTAGATGTCAGGAGTGGAAGACATGGTATCATTCATGCCTGGAGGGCTGAAGTTGTCGTTGCTGCCGCTGCCCGAGGCATGTGGTTCCCACCAAAGCCGAGCGTCTTTGGCCTCTTCGTATTGAGAGGCTACAAGCAATGCTCGACGTCGTAGGTAGAAAGCGTATTGGATAATACTAACACCCAGGCCGGCGACGGAGCCGAATCTGGCTGCATGTGTTCTGCCAAAGCGAATATCCGATCACGTGAGTGTATCATTGTGATGATAATCGAAGAGACTTACGTGTGGAGGAGATAGGTAAGAAGGAATCCGATGAATTGGAATGATATCGAAATGAGCATTGTCCAAGCAAACGTGAAAACTGACCCCGTGGCTTTCCATGGAAAATTTCAGAATCTAAATAAGGGCAAGGACTCCGATGCTTACGCATTGCGTCGACCAATACTTCGCCGTCCAAGCCCGAGGATGGTGCATGGACAATCGTTTCAAAGTAAGAAGGTGCAGCGTCTGCCTGTGCGGCAGCATACGAAGGCGGAACTTCTTTTTGCACTAGCTCTGGAACAACGTGGATGCTTTCTCCGTCTTGCACCACAATACCTCTAACAAAGCACCGATTAGATTCTGACGAGTTAGCAAGCACTGTATGAGCCCACCTCGCAGGCTTAGCAGTTATGTTGGCAAAGACCCCGTCATTGTTCGTACCACCTCCCCTTGCAGGGCCGCCATGATGTCCCTCCTCGGACGGCACTCTCTGGTAATGCGACGGTAGCAATGCACCTACGGCACGCCTGAAAAACCCTACATGCCGCTCTTGTTGCCTGGGAATAACAGGATTCGATGGTATTAGTCCATTCGAGTTCCCGTATTGGTTTGGGATGGCACGGGTTCCAGGAGGGGACCCAGGAGGCGGTACAGCGTAGTCGAACGGATCTGCCTCAAAATCGTAAGCCCCAGGTATTGTGGCTCGTTCTAGGACACTAGAATTTTGAGGATGAGATGTGTGTGCATCTGTGAGAGGGTCTCTTGCGCCCTCAGAGGTAGCGCCACGAGGGTTGAGAGGGGCACTCTCTTGTTGAGACTCTTCGTCCTCCTCATCCGATTCGAATGCGGCGTCTAGTTCGTGCTCTGCGTCCGGCGCGAGAGGGTGGTGTGTTATTATATAGCGTCCGGCCATTGTGTTTCTCTAGCAGAGGGAGGGGAACGTGATGGACTGCGACAGCCCAGTTACCGGCGGCTGGTGATGCAGGGCGTCTCTGGGCGTTTGCGGCATGTTCCTCTTTGGGCCTCCAAGTTAAGCCTTTTCTTTTGTGATAACCTTTGCTTAGTTCACAAGCTATGTCTTTGCCTCAGAGGCAGCGCACTGGTTAGTGGCAAGGAAACTTGTAACTACACCGCTCTACCAACGACTAGAAAAATCCACGGCGAAGCTTTTCACACTTAAAAATATACTTGGGATCTCGATACCGCAGTAGATCAGCAAGGCATCTAATGATTCGTCAAGTCATTATTGTCATTAACAAGAACCTTATTCAAACAGCTCTGTAGGGAGTTACAATAGATATACATTCTTCAAATCTCAAGAGAAAGGTATTAGAGTCGCTGGTGGTTGGGATGGTTTAAGACACAACAAGCTCTTGATAAAGGAACCAACGGCTTGCATCTTGAGGATCTTGACTTGCGATGTGTATATATTCGGGAAGAGGACGGAGATCAGGCCAACGGTGCAAGAGGGCCCTGTTGAATGTCAACACTTTGGGTCAAAGGCGAGGGAACGTAGTTCGCCGCCCAAGTTTCTTCAACCAATAATAGCACATAGGGCTTCCTTCATTTACATGAATGGCCTCGGGGTGAGATTTCCCTTAAT
>QMFG01017351.1:0-16102 GCA_003314545.1 Ramaria sp. MG151
TCACCATCTGTTCTCTAGTATCTGTGATCCTTCACTTCTTAGGACCACAGAGCAAGTAGGTATCTGTCTGTAACTTGACTCTGCACACATAAGGTTTGCTCTGTGTGGAAACTTGAGTAGCAAGCACATAACCAAAACCCAATGGAATTTGTGAGGGCATGGTTGGTTAGTGAGACCGGAAAATATATTTACTTGTGTGAACAAAGGGTACTTGCTACTCAAGTTTTTCTCCACACAGAGCAAACTTTATGTTTGGAGAATCAGGGTTATGGACATATGGCCTTGCTCTGCAGAAACTCTTCATCCTGGCATGGATGCTGGGAATCTGTCTTGCAGGCAACCCCAAAAAACTGAAGATTTGGCAGAGTTTCTGCATATGGGAATCCTATGTATTCTCAGAATTCCCATGGGTTGCCACACTACACTCAGCTCAGAGATAATTCAACTGCTATTGTTCCTTTTTCAACAGTCCCCCCCAGTTGAAATACTGACAAGTCCAAGTTGTGATGTTAAGATACTGTCTTTGTCTCAGGACAAACCCTTTGTGAAAATATCAGCAAGATTGTTCTTGGTGTTAAATTTGTTGATATTGATTGTTCCATTTGTTGGAAGTGAATCCTAAGAACTACTGTGCTGAAGGATGATCACAGACACTGGAGAACAGATGGTGAAAGCTCTGTTAGATATATTTGTGAAATGTAACTACACATACCTAGAGAACATATGGTGAAAGCTCTGTTAAAGAGAGCATTCCCACATCTCCAGGATTAATGGCGCGGGCGCTTACGTAATAAGCGCCCATACAACGAGCAATACACAGGGATAGGAGAAATATCAACACCATTAGCAACCTTTTCATGGATATAATGATACTTAATATTAATGTATTTTGTTCTTTTGTGATATACATTGTTTGAGACAATTGAGTGAGCACCTAGTGAATCATGGAAGATATCAATAGGGAAGTTAACATCAAAGTTGTTGGAGAAGAGATATGGTCCATTGCGTGTGTTTTGAACATTCAGTAAAGGCCATGTATTCCACTTCCAGGGATGACAGTGCAATAGTGCTGCTTCTGCACTGCCCAGGCTATTGAACTGCCAGAGAATACAAAGGTATAGCCCATAGTTGACCAACAGTTATCTTTATCTCCTGCCCAATCTGAGTTGCTGTAACCAATTAATTCTGTAAAGTTATTCATTCCATAGACCAACTTGTGGTCCCATGTAGTAGAATGACTAGACCAGGATTTAAACCCAGGGCTATAGCATGTATAGCTATAGTGTTTGTTAAGAACTGATCAGTGTTATTGTATATTCAACCTCCCACTTACATAATCACAGGATCAGATCAAAAGAAAAAAAAAAGAAAAAAAAAAACCACAGACTCACAGACATCACAGAATCAAGGATTCAGGGTTCAACACCCTAAGAACCATCTCCCCTAACACACAAACCAGAACTATGGACACCTGCAAGCTCACTCATCCACAAACAACCACATACATCTACTCACACATGTTTGCACACAAACAATCATTCACATACATCCATGGACAATCAAATGTTATCAGAGAGAAATAAATATCTAAGCAAGCATTTCTAACACACATGGACTGGTACTGAAGCATTGCCAAGCCATCAGTGCCTTCATCCACTTCAGGATGGCCATGGACAGTCAACCCTGCCATCTAAACATTTTTACATTTCTTTCTTTCTTCTCTCATATCAAAAACATGTGTCACAATCATAATATTGGTACCAAGTCTATATTACTGTCCTTCCAAACCCAATCCTCCAAAGATATCTTCCAAACTCCAAGCCACCATCACCTCAATTGTATCATTTGCATCCAACAACCTTCTTACCTATCAGTTTCCCTGAAATGCTTCATTGATGTTTAGTGAAACAATCACTGGTCAGGTCCAATTACAATCTTTTTTTAGAAAGAACTGCCCTGACTATCCCCATCACTATCCCCATCTTTCTCAAATCAACTTATTGATTGAGTCAACTCTATCCATCCAAAGCTTGTGATAACATCCCATATCATTAGACCCAATGATATGAATGTTCCAGGCTCTCAGGAACATTATCTGAAGGTTTTGCACCAGGAGATCCCTACCCAAGGAGCCATGCAATTTGGAAACATGTTTCAGAAGTTATTGTTGGTCTGTTAATCTTTTTTCCCATTCACCATTTTCCTACCTCCCTTGTTTTTTGATTCCTATGACCTTTAATTAGTATACTTGTACCTTACCTACTTTCTGACCCTTACAGACTCTTTCCCATTTGCTCTCCCTTCTGAACTATTCGGTATATAGGTAAAGCATTCACATGTGTATTCTCTAGTTCAATTATTGTACATCTACTTGTTTGCTCTACTCAAACTTGCCAACTCATTGTGAACTATTTTGAACAACAACTTCTCAATGTTACATACCATTGGAATGGTTAGTGAATATGTGGAACAAGTTACTGTTTAAATAGTGCCCATAGACTAATGCCAGATAACCTTGAAGTAAAAGTGTTGGCGCACTTGAGCAATCACTTGTCACAATCACAATATGGACACCTCACCTATATTATTGATCCTCCGAACCACCTCTTCCAAACAGATTGTCCAAACCCCGATCCGTCAACCCCCAATTACATCATTTTCATTCAACAACCTGCTTCTTCATCAGTTTCCCTGCATCAATCTATTTATGTTTAGTGAAATGCATCATTGCTCAGGGTTAATCATAACCTTTTCAAGAAAGAACCACCCTGACTATCCCCATCACTATCCCCATCTTTTTCATTATACTCATTGATTGAGTTGTTTCTATTCTTTGGAAGCTTGTGATGACATTCCATATTATTAGACTCTATCATATGGATGTTTCAGACCCTCAGGATCACCCTCCGAAGAATTTAGGAACGGTTATCTTTACCCGAAGAGCCATGCGATTCGGAAACATGTTTCAGGAGTGGTTGTTAGTTCATTTCATCCCCTTTCTTCATTTACAATTCTCCTTTCATCCTTGTTCTTTGTTTTCTATGGCCTTTAATTAGTATACATGTACCTTAACTATTTTCCGACCCTCATGGACTCTTCCCCATTCGCTCTCTCTTCCAAACCCTTCAATATATAGCTAGCACATTTGCATGTATATTCCCTAGTTCAATTATTGTATGTCAACTTGATTCTTCCTACCCATACTTGCCAACTTGTCCTAAATTCACCTTGAACAACAACCTCATATTTGAGTAAACACTCCAATTCTACTTTTGTTAGTTGAACCCACTTCAAAGAATGTGAGATCATTGGCTGTGATCGACATGGACTGCAAAGTTCATTCGATCTACGAGATAGAATCCTTTCGGAACCTCTATCTCTTTGGAACTATGCATTTTGTTCGCAAACATTCCGAAAGCCATTCGCTTTTACTGTAGGATTTATTTTCACTTTCAAATACAATTCTATTATCATTGGAAACATTTCTGAACAGAATCACTAACACCTCACTTATCCACAACTTCTATCACTGTTATTTGGATTCTGACATCACTGAGCAGAGCTAGGTTATCCCTATTGTGACTTATATGGTCTTGTTGTTTTAATTGTTCTATTGTGAGACATATGCATCAGGATATCACAGCAACGATAGGAGTATAAGTAGTATCCATTTGTATGATGAGTGTTCAGTTTATTCTGACATCATCTAGTCCTACTCTTTTCTATAAACCTGGCATACTCGCCTTTTGGTCCAGTTGGAAGAACACATTACTGTGGGAATTTGTTGCCTTTCACACTCAACAACCACACCTTTGAGCAAGTACTCTAACTTTGTTTATGTTAATTTAAACACACTTTGAAAGAATGTGATATGATTGGCTGTGGTCAACATGGACTGCAAAGTTCATTTGACCCACAAGATAGAATCCTTTCAGAATATCTATCTCTTCAGAACTATGCATCTATTCACAAACATTCCAAAAGCCATTCACTTTTACTATAGGACTTCTATTTACTTTTGAATATCATTCTATTACTATTAGAAATCTTTGTCTACAGTTTTCAAATTTTTTTTTTCATTTCCTATCTGCACTTCTACACCCAATTGTTCAACAGGACAACATGGATTCCATGGGCATGATCCAGAAGGATAACAAGCCACACAAAGTTCATTTTCTGAGCACCATTGAAGCGACAGGGTACAGCCCTCTACATCCCATGCACCCACCGGCTCATCCCGCAAACAAACAAACATGCCTAGAAGGTATAGGCACTTGGTTTGAGTTTGCAGTGGAATGTGGATTGACGTTTTTCAGGTGAGAAAGGAGAGGCCGGAAGCGGTGAGCATTGACTTAAAGGAAAGACGATAAGAGTCTAAATTCCTAGAGTCCGAACACGAGGACGAGCACCTAGCTGACTTCTTGACCCGCAGCCAACATTGGACCTTCGTTCTATCATTAGCCGCGACGATCTTTTGGTTGATCGCAATTATCTTTACTCTTCGTTACTATGGTGTTCTCCTTTTAGTTTTATCATAACTACTTACACCGATGACAATGCCTTAGATGGCATTGGCTTGACTGTGCACTGCCTCGATTCAGCCCCTTACAGTAGTTTGCGCAAAAATCAAAGTATGGGCCAAATTAAAATGCGATTATAAAAATTGAAGCACATACTGGTATCTTTTAGTGTAAGGACGAAATTACCGACCAAGAGATGCTGAGAGAATCTGAAAATTAATCGAGTGTTCCCAATTAGAATTGTTGTCATCGCAGAAACGCTGACTGACCCACAAATCGTATGTAACAGTACAAGGGTAATTTACAAGAGCAAGAATCAGAAAACTCCTCTCCGAGTCGTAATCCTACAACATATTCATACAAGCACAATCACTACTTGATCTCCTCGGTGATTACTAGTGTGCCAGTCTCATATACACCATGGCAGATCTCCAACAACAAAAAGGAAAACGAGCGAGTGGATAAAGGAATTGAAAAGAGTATGATATTGAGAAAAGAGCCCTTGATCGTACGCGTGCTCGCCCAAGGTGGAGGTTTGATCAATCTAATTTTTTTTTTTGGCTGTGATTATGCCATACCGTGCACCACAAACTCCTGATCCCGACTCGTCTCCGACGCAGGTGTCAAAACAGAAGTAACGTCATGAGGCCCGGGTTTGTTATTAACTTCAGGCTCAGTAGCGAGTGATGCATCGTTGGAATCCCAGAATTTCCACGCGCGGAGGACGTGCTGTGAAACAAAGGGAAAAGGCAAGTGTGTTGGACGGACGATTAATAAAGGCGATCATATTAACAATAACATCGATATGAGAGGGGGCGGACAGACTCAACTCTTTGGGTGCCAAAGACGAGAAATGTCGCAAATGCATCTGTGAAAATAGCAATTTTTGAGTTTTACATAATAAGACAGTGCTGTGCAAGAGATGGGAGAGAGCGAAAAACACGAACTTGTAGATACGAGCATCTGAGTCACTTGTTTGATAGGTATGTAGCGCGGGAGTAGCATCGAATTCACAACCGAAAGTCTTATCGTAATAAATCATAACAGTCGTCGCATAATGCAGTGCAGTGAGTATTTCATATCACGGGGGGGGGCTGAAAAAGAAGGGGGGGACGGGAATACGTACATCATAGGCACTAACTGCGCGACGCAGAATACGAGTACGCGGAATGCAAAAGCAAAAGAGAGGTCATTGCGCGAGAGGCCTATGATGTTCCATGATTGGTAGATAAGGCGGGCTATCAGTACTGCGAGAGAGCATGAGCGAGTGGGTCGAAGGGTGTGTGAGGAGGAGTGTGTGTATCACACAAGAGAGTGTGGTAATGGTGGCGAGCATAGGGTTCATGTATGAGTAAAAACGTTAAAGAATACAAGGAGCGTACGATATACGTACTTTCCAGGATAAATTGAAGAACTCCGATAGTGAACAAAAAGATGCCGATGGATTGTCGCCTGTAAATACCGAGAAAACCGGATCGAAAATCAATGATGCAGGAACGGTGGACGGAATATAGAATTAGCTTATGTGCTACACATACACATGGATACCGAGGACGGACTCGTTGGCACAAAATACGAGGTGGGAGAGCTGCCACCTTGGTGGTATCATCACGGCGGCCTGTCAGTGTGATTAGCCGATTGACAGAGGAAGTGTCTTATTGGTGTTTGGTGTCAAAAGATATCACGGTGACTTACTGCGAAGGAAGCCATACCCCAGGCGAGGAACGAAAAGTAAGGGAGTACAACCAGCTGGGGGGTGAATCAGATGAATACCCATCCGAGGATATGATACATATGATGGTACTAACAAGTAGTTTGACAGCGAAAGACCTTTGTCCTATCGGCGTATCTCCAAACACGGTTGCTCTCAGGTCTGTCCATGTCTATCGCAAGAAAATACAAGTGTATGCCAAGCCGATATATCAGCGCCAAAGACAATAACATTGAGAGTTCCTCACGTGGAACACAACGATGAACCACGCAAAACCGCACCTGTCATAAAAAAGGAAAACCAGAATGGTAGGGGAGAGACGGATTAGACTTTTGGATACCCACATAGGAGAAACACCATCCATGAAGACAGCCTGCGCAGAACATAGCCACCCGGGCGGATCGCGACCCAAATGTCCGCTGAAAAACCTAGATACAAAATCAAATCATAACGCCAGGTTGCATTGCAGCACCAGGTGAGTAACAACACCCTGATTGGTCAAGCATAGTCCGACACATACAAAAGTAATGGCGGGATTCCCGTCATGAATGTTACAATGAAAAAGTTTAGGAGGAAAGGGTTTTTCCTTTGGGGCAGTGTCTTGGCAAGTAGCAGGGTGCCGATGAGGATAAGCATAGCAGCTTGCCCGAGGACATCTAGTGTAAGTGAATACACTTGAACGGCTGTCGTGGAGAGCATGGGTGTTGAGCAACGACGCCTATAACAGGCCACAGAGAAAGAAGGAGAAGAAAACGAATTGTTAAAAGAGTCGCCAGGACTTGGATATATAGAAATGGGAAGAAAGGTTTATCGCTCAGGAAGGTATCCGCTGTAGGGTGACCGCCGTTGTGAAGCTTAGATTATTTATATAATGACGGATGACAGCATTTAAGATCAGCGTTAACAGTATCCAATAGCGTCATGGAACTATAAATTAACCTGCTCTCATACGTGTTGAGTCGGCGTCATGATGCGCTGCCTGTCAGATGTTGACTACAGAGCTTTCGCGTCCAGTATCGAGCCTGGAGGATCATCTTCTCAGAAGGTCTAAGCAGTGCGACTGTGGACAACTTCGATGTCTTGGCAAGAACAAGCTGTTTCCTATAGCAACGTAATGTTCGAGGTATTTACCGAGAGGCTTTTGCTGACATCGTGGTATAGATCGGATAGTTAGCGCCAGCTGCTCAAGGGAGAAATGTAAAAGTTTCTAACTTTCTGGGCTATGGCGAGAAAATATATCATTTGGAGCGCGAAGTGGAAAAGGAGAACGCCGCTTGTTATATTGTTGATCAAATACATCGGGTCCGCGGAGTAGTTTTGGGCACCACCTTCGATATAATCCTTTTGGCCATGCATTTCGGATGATGCAGTGTACCGCGCAGCGTCCGCTTCTGATAACAATTGTACACATGAAATATTAAAATGTCGCCTTCAGAATATTAAAGATGATATACAGGATAACGAAGAGAATCTCAATGGAACTGTTGCTCACTTGAGGCATTTTGTGCATTCTCTTCCGGGGCGTCGATTATAGTAATTAAGAGAGCTTTAAAATTAAATGATACGTGGGTAGGACACCGCCAAATCTGGATAGAATCTGTGGAGGGGGCTGTGGAGGGGGCTGTGGGGAGACAGTGACTTGGTAATCGACGAAGATCAATTTGTTACTATAATACTACGTCAGCCTTCAGGAGTATGCTTGGAAAGTTTTTTGGGGGGTACAGACAGACATAGAGGGGTGGGCGGAAACAATGAAGCTGTCCTAAAGAAATTGTTTTTATTATTATCTTTTCCAAGCTTCCCTGGCTAACGAAGCTCAATCTGTCGGTCTGAAGTGATCTAGTTACGAATATTTCAAGGAAAAGATAGGAACAATTAACGATCGCTTACTAGCAGAAAGACATGTTTTTTAGCCAGTTAGGTATTTGGATGCTACGTGTAGATCGAAAACTGACCAGCCAACATATATTAAAGAATCGCGCGCACGCGCAGCGCTGTAAGCACTTCAAGCTCGTAAAGGGGACCTTTGTGCTTGTTGAAATATATCAGGAGATAATCCCATCCACTCACGGTCATATCGCTCAGGCTTCGTGTCTCCGACTCTCGAGCTCTGGGTCTACTTAGACAGATGCAATTTACTGGCTACATATTCATAGCAAACACAGCAACGAGGGAAGACCTAGAGATGTTATTTACCAGTCCACCTCCATTTTCCCATCCTTGGCTTTCTGCTTTCGCTCCTTCATTTTCTCTTTCGCTTTTTCTGCGGCGGCGTCGAGCTGTCCCAATCGGGCGAGACCAAGGAGCAATGCGTGGACGAGGCCAACGTGATTATGTCGTCGAAGACTGTTCTCGAACTGTAAAAACATGTTGGACAAAGAGAGGATAATGCCAAATACGCCGCAAGAGAGAGGACGAGAACGGAGTGTGTTGAGACAGAGATCCAGATGCATTTGGTTAGAAAGGATTCGGGACTCGTGCAGAATTCTACTTACAGCCCATCGCATCCGCTTCTCATTTTCCAGCGCAATCCTGTCGACGACCTGAGCTTCAAAGAAGGATGCTCCACTCGCTTGATGTTCTGCCAACTGCTTCTGAAGCCCGGGTAAAGGATCTGCGTGTAAGGCTTGCAGATTAAAGTGTATCTACGAAAAAAAAATTAAGTAAAACAAGGATAGGTGTATCCACGTATAAAAGAACCAAGTACCGAATCTGCAGGATAAGTAGCAATGCGACTATATATAACTTCTCTGTCGAGCGAATAAGCAAGGATGAGGGATGAATGGTTAGTGCTCTGATGTATCAAATATCAAACACCAAAAGAGGCTCACCGAGCCTTAGCAACCCATCCTTCACCGCCCTCGTCCACAAGCCCATGTTTCACAGGCCACGGTTTCAATCCATCAAGTTCGTACAAACTTCCTGCATAGGGAAGGTAGACAACAAAATGATACGCGTCCTCCGACGTCTTCGGGTGTCCGAGGCCGTCGAGAGAGACAGCAGAGGGGGGAGACAGGGAGTTGTGCGCCGTCCGCAGGTAATCAGAGGACGTTATTGTGAGGCCCGTTGACTGCGATTGGTGAAGTAAGAATAAGAAACAGAACCATACGAATTCGATCTTAGGGGTGGAGAACGCAGACACTTGGGGGAGGCAACTCACTTGTGGATCCATGCCAGCCGTGAAAGCCACCAAGTCTGTCAGCTCCGGTCCCATTGGTATTGACGGTATATTACACAGTCCGTTGAGAACCGCGAGCGTTGCACACGCGTTATTCACCACCTGAGGAAAAGCCATAGTCATCGGTGTCAGCCATACCCTTAGGCCGACCCTGTTTCCAACATATTCCAAATGTGCCACCCACCTGGTGAGCAAAGAACCCCGGAAAATCCTCATCATAGGTTCCTTCCCCTCCTCCCTTCTCATCCGTTCCAGCTACCCATTTGAATAAAAATATAAGGGCGTATATAGGCTGCATCGACGCGAGCGTTTCGGCATCGAGCGTGTAGAGATCATCGACTTGAAGAGGGACCCCTAATGTTCTGAGGAGCTCCCTGGCAGCGTCGGTATTTCCGGCGTCAGACCCAAAAACTCAAGTAATCGAGTAAGCATTTGGAGAGACATACGTGAATACGCCTGGGTCAGATTCTTCACGACAAGACGCAGCCCATAATTGATTGCCATGAGTACTTTATTAGAGAATGGGAAAAACCACTTTACCCGTCAGATTCCATCCAGAAGAATCATCATCGCTGCTCATGATCAAGGGCGTATTAACAGAATAAGAACCGCAAGATTTTTGGGCAGCAGCAAAATCGCTACGTCTGACGCGTCCACCGCTTACGCGTCGGGGTTGAATACCTCGGGAAATCTTTACTTACAATTAACGAGTCTGCGAAAAGTTGAAACCAGAAACCGAAGCCAACAGCTACATTCACGTTATTAACCCTCTCCGAAATAGACTAAATTACAGAAACAGAGGAGAAAAATAAATCTACACAATCTGAGCGGCAACACTGTGAAGAGGGTATGCCAAAAATGCGACCCAAGACAATCGAAAGCAAAAGAAAACAAGCCAAAAAAACAAAAAAAAACTCAACAGTTTGTTCACAAGTTAAACAGGAAAAAAAAAACAAGAAAGTTCATTCGGTCACGAGTACTCGTGACCTTGTCCAGCAGCGCCAACCATTTGCTGGTGCATGAACGGAGGCGCTGGACGAGGCGGGGTAGGCGTGTGAAGCGGCAGCGCAACAAGGCTCGACTGAAGATGTGGGGAACCTGCATGTCCAGGGTGTCCATGCGGAGATGTATGTCCAAGTAAATGTCCATTTGCAGGTGAAGCCCGGCCGTGGCCCGGCGCCATCAGGTGTCCGTTTGCAGATGGCGCCCGCGCATGGGGATTCGGTGATCCACCCATGCTGGGACGCGGAGGCGACACATGCATGGGTACAGGCGACCCAGACACGTTGATACCATTAACATCTCCTGCACTTCCGTTCATGCGCAGCTGTGGTCTCGAGGGCGGCAGCTTTAAATTCAGGTTCCCGGGTCCCATTTGAAGGTTGATGTTGCCGTTTCCCGACACACCGTTCATCTGCATCTGCATCGCCATCTGTGTGCGTGCTGGCTGGTGCTGGTGCTGCTGGTGCTGGGCTCCAAAGGCATTACGCAGTGCCGCATATTGCTGAGGGTTCAATCCGTGGGTATGTCCAGAATGCATTACACCGTGATTCACACCGTGATTCTGGTTCTGAGCTTGGTGGGTAGCGAAAGCAGTGTTGGTATGAGGATTGAAACCATTGACCGTAGCCCCGAGCGTCCCTTGGTGTTGTAAACTAGGCGTGTGCATCTTCGGACGCATGGCTGAGCTTACACGAACTGTCGCAACGTCATCCCCGGATAGGCCATTATTTCCTAACGACATGGGTCTATTATGGAAACCGTTTACAACAGAACCGTTAGGAGTGGGTGATAGCTGCTGCTGAGCAATGGATACCCTCTGGGGAGCTTGTGGGACAACCGGTGTGGCTGAGACGAGGGACTCAGGGGAGGGCTGAGGTTGTCTCGCTATACGTCGTATCTGTTCCTCTGCTGGCTCTGTGCTGGAGGTCGAAGATGTGGCTTGCTGCGCAAGCGGTGGAGCTAATGGAGGTGGTGTGTGTGGCAATTTGGGGGCAGGGGAAGGATTTGACGTGGGATGTGGCTGAGTTTGAGCAGCCTGGGCTTGAGCCTGAGCCTGAGCCTGAGCCTGGGTTACCCGCAAAGACTTTAGACCCATGATCCGGGTTCGCTCCTGGTCCATTGATTGACTAGGCGACGGGAATGGTTTGGCACCCGAATTCGGAATGAGTGGTGGTGTGAGGTACTTTGCATCAGTCTTCACCGTTTCATGATCGTTTGCAGTCAGTGACGTCACCGTCGTCCGAAGGAACCTGGTTCAAAAAAAATATTTTAGTCTTAAGGTAAACCTTTTAAGAGGGAGAACTACTTACTTAGGCTGGAAATCGTCTAACAGGAATCGATCTTCTGCATCCCGCACGGTATCAGAGTCGTAGCGCCATCGTTCATCGATACGCCAGGCACGATCAACAGCTTCAGCTGCTGCTTCCCCAATTGACATCCGTTCCTCCGTCTTTCGAAACTTCGCTCGCAAGTGAGACCCATGTAAGCGGGGCTCAGGCCTCCATCGGGAAACTTTTTCCCAATCGGCATCTGTCGGTAAACCCAATCCTTCCCCGATATGTTCAAACCCGATAACTTCTTCCTCTTCAAGCTTCCGCTTCCCATTACTGGTAGAAGCGTACACACTCTCATGCGACCAATAGTTCTTTCCCAGCTCAACTGCATCATCTGCTGCCCTTTTCAAGTTGGCAGGGAACCCAAGTTTGGGATGCCAATCCCGGTTGTTCCATCTTTCTGCTTCTGTTTTTTTTCCCTCCTCGCTGTGTCGATCTAGGGTAGTGCTGCTGGATGGCCAACCGGCTCGCTGTGCACGGATGAGCGGGTGTGGACGGTGGGTATGTAACAGTCGATCGAGATGTACGCGTCCACCACGGCCCGTACGTAAGCGCAACGAACGTGGATGTCGTTGAACCGTCGGATGGGTAACAGGTGAGGAATCGTCCAAGGGTTCGGATGGCTGATCATTAGTAGGACCAGAAGTTTCCACCCAGGGTTGCTGTGTCTGCTCCGATGCAGCAATGGTATCTTCACCGTCCGAAAGTGTTCTTGAAAGGTCAATGGCAACGTTGGACGGGGCCAAAGGTGATGAATAAGAGGATGGAGGATAAGGTTTGTAAAACCTCTCGGGATACGGAATGTACGGAGACTGAACAGGCATCTGCGGAGAGTTCTGTCAATGTTTCTTCTGGTGTCATTACGATGACAACTCACATCGACCAAATCTTCCCACCCAACATCCCTCGCTCGCAAGCTTGCCAGCTCCTTCTCCACGTTGGTCTGCACTTCCAGATAGCGCTCTTTCACCGCGTTCTGAACAGCAACATAGGCGAAAGGTGACAATGTGTTGAGATTGATCCCAGGAAGCTCTAGATGTGCAGTGAGTGGTGAGTGTGATTCCCGATTTGGAGTAACAGCCAAGGGGGATGGACCTGAGGGCCGTCGAGGTGTTACAAGAATACGGCTATATCCCATATGTGAGCGTGAGGGTGAAGATGCACAGGAAAGATTCGGGGCGAACCTCATGGGTTCGAGCTTGGGTTTCTTCACCGCCCGCTCTTTGTCGTACAGTAATGTCTCGTCCAGAGACATATCTGGACCCTTGATCGCTTCTTCGCTCTTCCATGATTTCACGAAAGTACACCGAGCATCCCACACCACCTTTGTGACGGTTATTTGTTCCCGTTTCAGCTGCTCTCGCTCGAGTACCATTCGTGCCAAATCGAAACCCATCTGTAATTCCGACCGTAGCCTCGTCAGCTTGTCGGTGTACGCCGTTGACGAGGCACGAGTGCGTCGAACAGGCTTTGCATCACGGCGGCGGAAGCAAATGTAGGAAGACTCTTGAGTATCATCGTACTGCATGTAAGAAATTAAGTGGGTAGTATATCGAGCAACAATAACAGAACACATACGTCCAGCTGTGGGACCACTCTCTTCCCTTCGCGCTCCACTTTTCGCTCTCTCCAATAAGGATACACTACCCGAGCCACAGATACGAGACGCTCGCGAGGAGGCACGGACGACGGAACGATGTAGGTAGCAAACGTTGCAGGCGGCAGTGGCGCAGCAAATACAGACTCAAAATCTGAGAACGGCGGGAAGGCGTCCAGATCCTGAAGTACATGTTTTCCTTGTAAGGTGCGTACAAATAAATGGTATTTAAGACACGCACGAGGTGGATGAACGGGAATTTATCCTCAGTGAGCTTCTCGAAGAGACCCATGACGAGCTCAAACTCGTCTTCATCCACCGCGATGCGGGTGCAAGTGCTGGGGCCGCAAGAACTGTCAGGCTCCTTGCTCTTGCCCTTTATAGGCCGACCGTGTAATGCACGACCGCTACGTGTTGAAGGTATCGAGCCATCCTCAGATTGGCCGTTCGTGCTTGCACTTCCGCTTGCACTTGTACCTTCACCCCTTGCCTCTTGATTGTTTTTTTTTATCCACTCCGCATCCCTCTCATCCAGGAAGTACGTGAAGCCGCCTGCAAGGCCCCCTTGGACGGTTTCCTCATCGGTTTCAGAGAAACGAAGGTGCGTGGTCGGCTCCTTGTACTTCCCAGTCTGATACAATGATTCATACCCTTGCACGACACCCGCTGCATCTGGAGTCGGAATGTGTGCCTCAGGATGCTTACCACGTGCTTCTTTTCGATGATTCGCAGCGTTGAGGACCGCCTGCAAATGGTGCTCCTGTATAATTAGTCATCAATCCGCGGATTGATATTCAAACTCCGTCAGCCAATCACGTTGCGACACGTGCCAACCAGGTGAGAGATGGGGCGTACATTGGCATCCTCAGCGTCGACACCTTGACTTGCAAGCACCCTGTTGCGCTCCTCTTCATCATCAAGAATGATAGCATCCGCATCCAGCTGTCCTCGAACTACACGAAGTCGAGTTTTCTGAGTTATACGGTTTTTTCGAAGCCCGTTCGCAGTCGTTGTCTGCACCGAACGGACCATATCATCGAAAGCAGAAACACAGAGGAAAGCTGCAGTTGAACGGCGAGTAATATTATTTGTGAGTTCGTCGTGTTGCCTCGATGCTTGAGCGCTGCCTGCCTCCGGATAACTTCGCCGGGATGCAGGACAGCAAATTCGTATGCAAAATGCACGTATCCGGCCACACCCGCCTCGCCCACAAGCACACACAACTTTTCGAAATTTATTCATTTATTCACTACTCTGTGGACAGTCTGTCAACAATATGTGCTGCATATTAAAGTGGAGAACGTACTTTAATCATATGAGAAGTGTAGCAGAGGGAAAAACTGACAAAATCCATGAACTTCAGAAATTAGTGACCGAACCCTATTTGACTACGTACCTCTTTAGAGGGAGTAAAACAGCGTGATACGGTGCACAGACGTAGAAAGAGGTGGCATTGCTATCCGTGAAACATACCAGCGGACGCCACCAAGCCCTGCACCCTCCCCTAAACCCCTTTCACACGTGCGACGTCTCTGCTGCCTGTCGTCGTTGGATGCAGTGAATGACCTGTGCATATACGTTAGTTATTCAGAATGAAAACTGAGGCACACGAGGGAACTTATTGACATACCATGTGAGTCACGCATATCATCGCTGGCCTCGATGTTCGCTCACCAACGTCGCCGTGGTTGAAACATCAAGCTGCGGTGAGTGAGTGAGTGTCATGGCAGAGAGTATACCGAGGAATATGACGAACAGACATGGGTACGCCACCCCTTTGCGAGTGGCACAAAGTAATACCCTAAAATCCAGTCTTGACTAGGCGGATGAAGGACAGGTCCGCCTGATCTTGTGAGATACACAGATTCACGGATATGTCTGGAGCATAGCGAAGCAAAGCTGAGAAAGCCAGATCCAGCAGTGGGGAGGAGGAGGCCTGTCGTGGTGTGTGCATGGTAAAACAGCGCTCGAGCGCCATGAGGCTACCACCCAATTGCAACCGCCTACATGCCAGTGGCTCCAGATGATTCCATATGGATGGCTCAGGTGAGTGATGATAAGGTATCAGCGCCCGTGTGACTCGAAGATCGCCGAAGAAAGAACAAGAAAAGGGTCCACTCTAAACCCGCGATACATTAGTCCTGCCGACGTTACCCAAGCGTGAAAGATTATGAAATCGCGTCGCCGTCGACGACAGATGGATGTAAGAGACCAGGGAAGAAACGGAGAAGGAAGGAAACACGACCGAGCAAAGCGACCACATCTGTCGTTATCCGACGGTTGCTGTGAGAAACGAACACCGGGGAGCTAACAAAAAACAACGAGTTTAGCCAAGCGGGGGGTGAACGTGAGCGATGTGTATTGTTTCCTCGACACTGTCAGAGACTGTCCAAACGACTCGAGGAGGGGATGGTGGAGTGGGTGTCCATATCGGAGATTTAGCTGTGGTCAAGCCGGTCCGTCATTTGTTTGCTTTGAGACCGCCATCTTGGCGCTGGCCGCCATCCTCTTTTTGGCCGTCCCTTGTTCTTGTCTCCATAAAATATTGTATTTTCCCAGGACGATTTGTCTTAGCTTCCCTGGACGCATATATATCAAACAAAACGGAGCAACTGATGGAAACCTGGTGTCTCAGAACGTTGATATTCAGTAAGTGAGATTGATCGCAAGGCAAAAATGAAGTGAGAGTCTCGCGAGGTTAAGGTTTCATTGTGTCTATTCAGTTGCTCTGCCAGACTATTGCTCTGGGACCAGCATGTT
>QMFG01017353.1:0-19977 GCA_003314545.1 Ramaria sp. MG151
CAATCGAATGTTTGGAATGAAGTAGGTCTCGATTCCTCGCCAGGAATAACGCTAGTGAATTCTAGAATCTCCATTCTTTCCTGATGCCAGGCCCAAATGATACTGATTCATTCCGAACAGCATTTGCATGTCCCAGCTGTGCACAAAGGATTGTTTGTGTGACATAAACTGCAGTAAATCCGTAGCTGCCAGACCCGCTATCCTCGGTTGGCCTCCTTTAGTGAAATGCCAGACATTAGTGAAAGGAAGGGGTCCGAGATGGTAAAATAGTAAATCGTCTAACGACTGTCGCCGGAATATGACGTCGCCCAGTAATTCATGAGAGGTCTTGTTATCCAAAGACAATTGCTGTAAATCTGCTGTGACGCTTCAACGTTCGTGGCGAAAATTGGCTAGCAAGCAGGGGAAATAAGCCAGAGAGTAAGCTGGAGAAACCATAAAAGTCTGCCAGTTCATGGCATCGTCGACAGAACAAAGCCTCCAGAATAACACAGCTTGTTCGCATGGCTAGCTAAGTCAAACAAAGCGCAGACAAGGCAATGAAAGAAAACCGGCAACCCATCTTAGAACAGAAGTTTGAAAATGAGTGGAGCCATGAATTGAGAAGTTGGAATGCTGTGACTCTAAAGCTGGGCTGAATCGCTTCTAGTTTAAGTATGAGCCTGGCAAGGATGCACAGGCGAGACCCTGGCATCCTGGAAGGAGAACAGGATTCCCGTGTAAGAATGCGGACAGAGTTATATGTCCTGCCAACGTCTAGCCAGAATTATGAGAAGTGGCAAGAACTGGAGGCGGTCTCGAGCGCTAAATCGCGGTTTTTAAGGCAGCCTCGTTGTCTCAGTGCCGTCCTCAAGGAGTCCCTGACAAGGACGATGAACTGGGACGATGACATCGCAGAACTCATTTATTTGTCTAGTTCGACCTCTTCACCCCGACCAAGCCACAGACCTTCCCCCAAAACAGCTTCTACAACCTCGTCAGAGGTGGTAGTCCTTACTGATACTGAAGATGACGCTGCCGGAAGACACTATCGATCTCCAGTTAGACGCGTCTTGTCTGATACACAGCTCAACATCCCCGCTGCGCCAGGTCCGTCAGTAGATATTGACCCGCTTGTTGCCTACAGTGCCCGCGTACTCGAAATAATACCCGACGTGGAACCCACTTATCTACGCACTCTTTTGGAGCAGCACTATCCAACACATGGAGATGGGGTAGTTCAAAACGTGCTTCATGTTCTGTTTGAGGACGCATCGTATCCACGGGTGGAGAATAAGCGTAAGCGCGCACCCGACGACGATGAGGGGCGCGAAAAGTCGAAGTTGAAGCTTGACTACGCGTCAAAAGATCGCAATTTTACTGGTGGCCAGAACTATTCCGAACTTGCCATCTCACAGCTACTTCAGGACTTCCCATTGATTCCAAAGCCACACCTTCGTGCCACCCTGAAGGCACACAGGGGCTTATACGCCCCTACGCAGTACGTCTCCCATGTGTTTTTTATACCACCCACCTGAAATTCATGGATCCATAGCTTGTTCTTGGCTAAAGAAGCCCTTTCTGAACCTCTTCCCTACATCAAAAAGACGATACCGTCCCGTGTTACTGGAAAGAGTAGGCAGTGGCATGACCCTGAATTCGATACAGAGCGAACTTGGCTTGTAGAATATCTCGTGCAGAAAGACAAGGCGACGGAAGAACCTGATGTAAAGGATGACGAGGAAGAGGAGTGTGAGGATGGAATCGAGTGCGGGTGCTGCTTCTCGAAATTTGCGTTTGTAAGTCTACACGGTAACTACACTTTGATCCCTTGTTTTGACGCTGTACAGGACAAGATGGTCCAGTGCGCAGAAGCCCATCTTTTCTGCCGTTCTTGTTGCCGTTCATATGCTGCCAATCAATTAGGGCAGCATGACCACCGCCTGCGCTGCATGGATCAGTCTGGTTGCAAGGAACTGTTCCCAGAATCGGAACTTGCGCGATTCTTATCAGAGACGCTTCTTGCGTTATATCACCGGCTCAAGCAACAGAAGGAGATCGCTGCGGCTGGTTTGGAAGGCCTAGAAGATTGCCCATTTTGCGAGTACAAAGTTGTGATTGAGAATCCGGATGAGAAACTTTTCCGTGAGTCACACCGATTCTGCTCTTGCTTGTTTGGTATTGGTGGTTCTGAGTGTTTTAAGGATGTGAGAGTGCAGATTGCGGTGCAGTGAGCTGTCGGTCTTGCAAGAAGCCGGATCACCTTCCCAAGAACTGCAAAGAAGCTGAGAATGATCGGCAGTTGAGCGTCAGGCATGTTATAGAAGAGGCTATGAGTACGTGCATCCGCGTTGCGGTTTATAATCTTTATATTTATTATCTCCCAGCAAAAGCACTAATGCGCAATTGCCCGAAATGTGACAAAGGTATAAAGGAGTCGCTCCATCTTCCGCAGCCTGGCTGACCATCTGCTGATCCGCAGGGTTTGTGAAAGAAAATGGCGTACGTTTCCTTTTCATTTGTGCCGAAGAGATATTCACCTCTAGATCGCTGCAGTGTAATAAGATGACTTGCCCCAACTGCCAGACCCTTTCATGCTACATTTGCCGACAAGTGGTTTCTGGATACGATCACTTCGGTCAGCCTCCCCCATACACGGGTCCACCCGACCCGAACAAAGTAACGTCTATCCTTCCAGCATCTCTTGCTACCTCTCACGCTACATCTCTCCAGTGCAACCTGTGGGATCCTGTAGAGCAACAACACAATAACGAGGTCATAGCCGCCGCGAAGAAAGCCATCGAAGAGTACAAGGCAGCGCACCCCGACGTCACAGACGAAGCGCTAAATGTCGATCTTCCAGCCCCAGTAGTCAACCTGCCTCAGCCAGGACTGCAAGCTGCCCAATTGCAAGCTGCCCACATGCAGGCTGTTCGGCTGCAGGTTGCTCAGGCTGGCCAGCAACAAGCTGCTCTTTTTCCCGAGCTTCCGCTACCTTGGAATGCTCGTTTAGGACCTCACCAGCGTAGAATGCACGTTATGCTGCCACCGGTTGGTCTGCCACCGGTTGGACCGCCGCCGGTCCAGCGTCGGAGGCGCCGGTAGTGGAGAATCTCGTCTGCGACGCCCATTGTTCAAGTTAAGTGAACCACTGTATTATCGACATTCACCTTCATGGCCATTGAAAACAATTCCATGTATCTTGGGTTACAGTTACATAGGCAGAATAGTATATTGCTAGCTAAGAATTGTTAGCTACATGATGTAAAAATCTAATAGTCCGCCTATGTCGGTATTTTTGGGAATAACACAATTGAAACGCCTTAATACAAAGAGCCGCTGAATAACTCCACTTGTCCTGGATGGTCAAGTGTATGAAAAAGAGCGTTCGAACGTTCTTCAAAAACTGCCGTTTACATTATTGGGTGTTGGTATATTCACGCCCCACCAAAGCAAATTGTAGGCTTACGTCGAAGTAGAACCCGACTATGAAACGGAAAAAATTTCGTCCCAGAATGGAGGAAGACTGATCTAATTTTTTTTTTTTAGTGGGGATAAAAACAATCCGCCAGGGCAAGGGTATATTTGACCAGGAGAACTCATGAACTGAGTAATGAATTCAATGCACTGTATAGTGTTTGGATCTGAGGGACAGAGATTCGTTCATTCAAAAAAGGCCGATGGATTTTTACATCTGGCGGTGGCTCCGCAGTCCCATGGACCGGGGAGACCCAGAAGAAGCCCACGATGAAAATTGAGAGTGACTCATGGTTTTCCGAAGGAGTTTGCTTCTTTTTTTCCATAGCAGGAAGGGGATACAAACCCGGAAGCGCTTGGAATGGCTCTGACCATGACTTTTGAGACAAGGTTCTTTTGTCTAGACGTCCAGACGTGCTTCTCATAGTTTCAAGGTACGATGCGTACAGTCTTGTTTTCTTACGGGTTTATCGTTGTCCACCGTTGTTGGAGGGGGAGAGCGAGCGTCTTTCATGAGTTCTTCGGTGGCTCCCGCACGCTTCCAAGTTATATTGTGAGGGGTATGATCACCATGTGTAAAACGATATGGCGGTTGTCACACATGAAAGAAGTGGTTCTGTATGTAAAGGGGGGGGGGTGGAGCAGAAGGCTTGACCGCTGATGTGGCCTGGTCATCCTTGGAAGCAGCACGGTAATTATGCGCACCACATGCAGCGCGAATGGAAACCCGACCATCGAACAAGGGTTCGTTCTTTGCTGAAAACGCCAATTTCACGCGCCAGGCCTACGCCAAGTTTTCCATTACTGTTATTAACATCAGGTGGGAAGGGGAGGTGGGAAGGAGATGGATATAATGATGTCGGCCACGAGTGCACCATTCTAACGAGGACTAGGCCACTCGGCCTCCAACGCTATGTTAGGCTTGAAGTTGAGGGTGACAATGACACCTAGGCAGATACTTCACCTGTTCAGTCGCTGGTGGTAGCAAGGAAGAACACATCAATTGAAATAAATCATCTCCTTTTGATAATTGTGCTTCTATCAAACAACAATCAGCTTACCCGACACTCGAAGTGAACGAAATCCAAAGCACGTACGCTCATCATGCTGTCAACAGTATTAAGTCAGAGCTTTATATACGTTCCCAGAAGTGTATTAATAGTTCACCCTTGAGGAAGAAACGGGTTGTTCTGACCTTTACGACTAAGGGTGGGATTGCTCAGAATGGCAATTTGTCTGAAGGAGGGGAAGGGAGGAAATCATCCGGCGCCAGAATTCAAAACAGCCAGCAGCGTCTTCCAAACCATCCTTCCCATTCAGCTGCACGAACCCACCATGCCTAGCGCTCTGTCCCTGAGCCCACAAGGGATACATAGGGGTATCTATGACTTTCGATGCGTTATTTTTGCATGAAGGAACAGCGAGGGAATATTGGTGTTGAGGTATCAACTCGGGGGCACAGCAATGTGTAATGGTAGCAAGTGGATGGGGCGTTGATTCTTGAATGGTAACTGGACGTTGGACGCCGCAAGGACCTTGATTCCTTGGCTCTGGAGTTGAGCTACTTGAATAGTTCTAGAACTCATGACAGATTGCTGCCTTTCATGCTATCAAGGCACGTGACATGCGCGGGACAGCAGGGCCTGGGAGGGACTTTCGACCGTGTCTGAGGTTGTCATTTTATCGTGGGACGAGGTGGGTGTTCTGAAATCTGCTGTGGGTGGTGTTGGTGTGTCTCAATTGAGGTGGCCGCGACGATGAATAAGCCGCGGAATTGGGCAAAGTAGACTTGTTTGGAGAGAACCGGGGCTGTTGATGGTGCCCAGTGCCACGCGAACTGCGCAGGGTATGTATTGCCGGCTATAGCTGATGCTTCGTATTATGACAGCAAGCGAGGGCAAGGTGGTGCTCGGACGTGTGCTAGAAGCGAACGTTTCTTGAATTAAGCGGGCGCACATATCCGTGCTGCGTGGAAGGGTAACCTGTGGCAATGGCAACGAGAAGTATGCGGCAACCCGTGGAGCAGATATGAAATACACACTGGTGTAGCCGACGGATTTCATCGCAGGAGACGATCCCAGGGATGGGGGCGACGGTGTGTAAATCTGCAGACCAGTTGATTGATGGGGTAAAAAACGAGAGTTTGAGTATATTCGCGTAAGAGTTGATGGATCCCTGTCGCGTCGAAGATGATCAAGCTCCAAAGAGGAAAGCAATTCAGTGTGGCGCCTATAGACGACGTCAGATCCGTCCTGCGCCCTGGGAAGTGAATTTATACAAGAATGAAATGGAAGTCAACGCTTATTCCGGTGCTCGTTGTTGTGAGATTCAGGCCACCGAATGAGGTATTTTTTACGCATGTGGCGCGGAACCGACGACCTGTCCTATTCGAGAAATTAGACCACGCGCAGCCGGTCACATGGTGGTCGACGCTACATGCAACACGATGAGCTCGGGCCAACGGACGACGAGCAGTGCTGGCCATCGAGGGCCATCTTCAGGGCCCCGTATATAAGAGACAGGTGTACGACACTGGGAAGACAGTCGAAGCTGCAAAGCTGATCCGGGTACTTTACCCCAAAATTCCTGATATTCTTATAATACATTTCCCCAGTGCTTCCCCTATTAGTGGAGAATCTCCCCGGCTGCATGCTTCTTCCCCTCCTTGCCTTTCCACTCTCATTATGTCTCCCCAACGTCCTCCAGGCCCTCCACCGTCGACCCCGCCTCCTCCCATCCCTGCCTCGATGTCTGCTGCTTCCACACACGCTCCACTCTCTGGCCAGTCTCCCGAGGAAGCTCTCCCTGAAGAGCCTCCTCAACCTCGCAAACAGCGTGCTCGTCAATCTACGCGATGGCCAGCAAGCTCCAAGTCGCAGGATGCTGCCGTGTGGCCCGTCAAAGCACCACCCAAGGCCGTCTCTACCACGCCCGCCTCCAACCCAGACGCAACGGCCTCTTTACGCCGCAACACAGTTTCTGCTCCATCCACCGACACTGCTGCACGGCGTTCCTCACTGTCCTCTCTTTCCCTGAACCGTTTCTCTTTCCATCGCGCACGACCCAAACACCCAGACGAGCTGCCCCCCCTTCCCCCCGCAAAACCTGTCCGCGAATCCTCTCATTCGAACAGTAGCTCCAACGGTAGGATCCACGAAAACAAAGCGATCACGTCTGGCAGTCGCGCCGTCCATCGTAGGGTAAGCGGCGTGGAGCGTCGCGTGAGCGGGGCTCGTAGCCACGGGTGAGCCTTGCAATATACACCCCTCTAATTCACCAGCATATACCCGCTCTGCATTAGCTCCGCATCCTCGCGCACGCCGCCCCGCACACCCACCGTCCCCACCCATGGCGAAGCACCAAGCCAGGTCTCAGCACCAACTCTCAAGAAGAAACGCTCCTTCTTCAAGCGCGTCACCGACAAGCTGACGGGCTCTCGCGGCAGCGTCAGAGACGATTACAAGGCCCGTCGCGCCTCCAGTCACTCTGATGCCGTTCCCGAGGTGCCTCCCATCCCGGACGCATTCGATGAGCCCTCCCAAGCAACACTTCCCCCAGCAAAGAACCATCCCCTCCCCGAGTCAACACTGCCCCCCACACCCACCTCCATCCACACCCGTAAAACCCGTCAACCCCCACTGTCGATCAAGGTACATGCCTCTGGGATCTCACGCGACCGCACTTTCGGTGTCCCATCCCCGACTACCAAGGCCCTCCCCCAGTCGCCACGTCCACAAGCGATTTTGGCGGCAATGTCGCGGCAGACTGCATCTTTGCGGCAGCCACCGTCTCCAGCGTCGACCCGACAGGCATTGTCACCTGCCTCTTCCACACCGCGGCAGCTCCCATCCCCTGACACCTTCACACGTCGGCCTTTGTCTCCCGTTCCCTCGACTCGGCAGCCTCCGTCCCCAATCACGCCAACAACGCAGCCATTGTCTCTTGTAACGACGCATCCCGCCTCGGCAACCCCCTGTCAACCGTCCCCTCCCACTTCAGAAGCGACTGGGACATTGTCGACGCCTGCGCATTTACCTTCCCCGTCTGCCCTTCAATTCCCCCTCCCGCCACAGGGTCTCTCCCCGAAGCGGACGGACCTGCGTGGCGGCCGTGACCGTGACTTTCACCAGGGCTGGGAGAAGGGTCGTGATGGCGCCCCGTCCCCACATTCTGGGGGACGTCTTCCGGGTATGGCGGAGGGCGAGGAGGATGAAGAGGAGGAACGGCGTCGGTTGGAGGCGAGAGTAAGCCAGTGGCTTACTGTACCCGAGAGTCCGACGACGAGCTCGTCACTCGATCACTCGTTGTCGCTGTCGCACTCCCAGTCATCGCACTCGCATTCTGGAGGCGGGCGTGTAGCGTCAGGGAACCGGTTCGGCGGCGGGATCAAGGGGATTGACGAAGAGACCGGAATCGGGGAAGAGGGGATGGATGTGTGGCGGGGAGCTGTTATGGTAGATAGGGACGGGGAGGATGATCTGTTGCCGGAAGTGGAGAGAATGGCGCTGGAAGCGGAAGAGAGGGTGCGTACGAGGAGTGAAAAGTCTGCCAATGAAAATGTGATCGAGAAGGGAGGTAGGAAGGAAGGGAACCTCAAGAAAGCAGGGAGACAGCTAAGTTTGTTTAGAAAACGGAAGGGGAAGGTGGATGATGGCATGGTGGTGAGTTTGTTTAGCCTCGCCTTTCCAATGGTTATTGACATCTACCCCTCAGGCTGATACCCATCCTCGCGCCCGCGCCGCCACAGTCAGCGACCGAGAAACTGCATCACGTCGTTCCCTCAGCTTCCTCTCTAGCATTCCTGCATCGCCTACCACGCCTGTCTCGCCTACCATGCCCATCTCACCTGTGATGACCCTCGCTCCACCGATGTCTGGCGAGCCGGTCGCGACCCCCCGCCCGCGGAAACCCAGAGCGAATCCGACGATGCATACGCGCGGGAGTATCTTACTTGAGGCGAATGAAATCCAGGATCCTGAGATCAGGCGACTAAGTGAGATGGTGTTCTTGTCGTAGGATGTTGATCGTATGGATCGATATCTGTGCATGAGTAGCTGTTTGCGTTCGTGTTTCGCTTTCGGCGTGGTGTTGGAAGGGTCGATTTTGTTATTTTCTTGTTGCTTTGTTGCTTTCCTGTTTCTTGTTGATTTTTTTTTCTTGTCTGCTTTGCATCCTTGCGGGTTCTTAGCCACACCTCCACTCGTTACGGACACATTCTCTCGTCTTCTTTTACAAGCATGTAACCATGGCATATTACAGCATCTTAAATGAAGAGTAATGTAGGGTAGATGGCACAGGAGTTTTGGTAGACGTGTGCACATTCAGCAAGGTGACAAAAGAAGGCTCGGAAGATCGTTCCCACTAGGTCTTCCTGCTCCTCCGAGAGCTGGTATGGTTCGTGCGAGCCTAGTAAGAATATTTCGCAGAGTTTCAAGTGAGTGTGCCGATCGTGATGAGTGACTCTGTGCCCTCAGGCACCGATTACAAGAAAGGCTTACCTGTATACATTATTAGCGCAAGGCAACAGTCAGACTGGCCAGCTTCGTTGGCATCCACAGTGCTGCTGCGAATGGACCGGGTCAGGCCGTATCTGCATGGGTTAGGCTCCGAGGTCAGGCTTAATGGGCAAGTAGAAACGCATTACAAGGTGTGGCTAGAGAACAAAGAGGGAGTACAGCATAGACACGAAACGGTCCTTTACGGTCATGCGAACCTAGTCCTGAATCATTTTTTGCACAGAAAGGGGGGCATTGTGTACGTTGGTGATTATAGGCGCGATTTGCTGGAGAGAGTCGTCTCCAGGATTGCATACACGAGTTCGTCATGAGTTTAGCTCCAACTCAAGGGTAGGAAATACGACAGCCCAAGTCGCTGTTCTAGCCTGTAAGGCGTGGACTTGCCGTAGATGGCTGGTGACAGTATTGTGCCAGAGATCCCTCTACTTCCGCTGCTTCCATGCTCGTCATTCTGATAGTTTGCTGGTTAATTCCATGAAATGAGAAAACAAAAAGCAAAGGAATGGGAGCCAATATTTGCAGTTCTTCCGCGGCGAAATAGACAAAGGCCTGATAAGCGCACAGTCGGCAATTGCCGACTTCCACAACCAGTCTGCTAAACAAGTGCAGCATGTGCCACGATGAACGTGAGGCATCCAGTGCTCGATTTAAGCCATCCACTCTCTAATGCACATTTGTTATGCAGAATCTGCTAAAGACCATCAGTGAAAGCCCTATTAAACCCTCTCTTCAGGATGCAGATCTCAAGCTATTGTTATCCTCCGTCCGCGACATTAGAGTCAGTTATTTCTCATATTTTCCGGTGCAGAATCTGTCCCTGATCTTTGCTATGTCTGGATGCAGTCCCAGGACGCTAAAGCGGCCGACTCTTTCTACGGCAGCCTTGAAGGTGTCCTGCACGAACTCCGAACTGTAACCGCGGTACGCGCGCGCCACACAAACGCGTCGTGTATCTGTACTCATATTGTGTATAGGACAATCGAGATGCCGAGGCATTTCTCAAGCCCGTTTCCAAGGCGGAGTATCCAGATTATTATGAGTGTAAGCGCGTTGCGCCACATGAGTGGCTCCACTTGTTCTATTTCTCATGCGCTTCCAGTGATCAAACATCCTATGGACCTTGGTACAATGCTGAAGCACGTCAAGGCACGGAAGTACAAGTCTAAGCAGGAGTTTTCAGTCGACTTGGAACTTATCTGGACAAATTGCTTAAAGTATAACAGTGGACCGGTGAGAACATTCTAACCACTCCCCAGAATGGCAGAGATTCAACTCCTCCCCCCCCCGTCGCAGGATCATGTACTTCGAGGATGTGTCGCTCGCTTACAGCGCAAAGCAGATCACCTTCTGGCGCATGTATCAGACCGTCCGGACCACATCACGATCAACGGGCTCCTGACTCCCTCCGCCCCTCCCTCCTCCACCTCCTCCCGTGAGTCTCCTTACAAACCCGTCAAGGTTAATGGTATGGTCAATGGCATCACATCCCGGGGTATGTGCGGTGTTTCGGTCTCGTCATTAAATTTACCTACCTCACATGTTGTAGATATGCCCACCCCGGACCCATCAACGCCACAGGCCGGAATGACACCCAACACACCGGGCCCTTCTAATTCCCACTCCAAATCGTCCTGTTCCACTTCTAGGCACGCATCACCCGCCAAACCTTCACCGCCAGCTAGCAATGCGATCCCCTTTGAGGACCAGCCAGCTCTGCTTCGCAACCCAACCGCTATGAGCCTGTTCATGGAACTCGATAGGGAGATGCAGCTTGCCTTGGAAGGTGTGCCCGACGAACCTGGGATGCTTCCCATGATGGAGTACAGTGGTAAAGGCAAGGGCAAAGAAACGCTGGAGCAGAGACTTTGGAGTCTTGTGGACGAAGACATGATTGTAGATGAAGACGGCCCACCTTCGGACGGAAAAGCTGGCCTCAGCACTCCAGCTACGGAAAGACATCTCAAGCGGAAATGGTGAGTGGTTTATGCATCGGAATACCTACTTTTATTTACCACGCGTCGTCCAGGTTGTCGAGCCCGCAGGATCCACGCAAACGGCCACGACTCGCGGAATCATTTGCTTCAAGGGAGGCTGTATCGTCTACATCCGAGAAGGTTGAAGAAGACTTGCTAGAAGCGTGGTGGGAAGCATCACGCAGCAGTTCACTAATCGTCGGTGGTGTGCCTGCTTTACCGCAATTCGGCGGCATGCAAGACAGGAAGCAGAAGGCAGGCAAAGGGCCTGGTTTGCGCCTTGTTCGGGCGAAGCAAGGCGGACGCAAAAGAAGTGGTCGGAAACGCACGTATGTACTTCATTGATCTCCGTCATGAGTATGCCATAGCTTACGGGATCTCAGATCCACCCTTTCTCGCGGTCGCAAGCCTACTAAATCGCTCTTGAAGCTGATGAACAAAAATATCGCAACGATGGCGCGTGTGCGTCGAACGCATGCAAAGTTTGTCGCATTGAATGCGGCTGCGGATTCGACGAATCCTGTTGTGCCTGCGCCTGAGCCGGCGAGCGAGCATGAGGCGGATGAGATGATCCTTAAGGAAAATGGGTGGAAGGCACAGGGGGAGGTAGGCCAGGAAGCAGCGGACGATTGCTTGAGCTGGATGGGAAGCAAGGTGCTGCAGCATGCGGGATTCCAAGGTTCGTAGCAAATTTTTGAATGGGAAAGTAGGGGGTGGAAGCTGAGCATGGTCTACATCCAGGGAGCTCCACAGCTGCGTTGAGCGTTTTGACGAGCGTCACTTCGGAGTATTTGCAAAATGTGGGACGGACAATTCGGTTTTTGTGTGACAAGTATTCCAATACTATGACTCCCGAGGTCAGCCTGTTCTTCATCGGCATGACGTCAATCATACTTATCAGAATTTGTGCCTGTTACCTAGGAAATCATTCTCCACACCCTTTTTGAGGGTGGTACCACCAAGATCCAGGATCTAGAGCGATATATCAAAGACGACGTCGTGCGATATGGAGGTAGACTTGGTGATCTGGAGAAAAAGCTTGTGGGGGCATATCGTGATGTTGTGAGCACTGTGTGTACTTCTGGCAGTACCTTTTGTCTCATGTTTCTTCAGACAACTGTGGACATTCCGAACGACGAGGGGATGTTTGAGGATGGGGAAGAAGCTGACCACTTTGCCTCGTGCGTTATGTTCCATCTCTATATCATATATCATATGGTTGATCATGTTTGTGTTGCAGTGGTGGCCTTGCAGATATCCTCGGTGGTGGTGAAGACTTTCTGGGCCTCAGAGAGCTCGGCATTGAGGCTGAGTTCGGTCTCAAGAGTCTTTCAGTACCAAAGCGACTCTGGAAAGGCAAACCAACCGCCGAGGATCGTGCGGCACCTGATCGGTAAGTTTCTTTAGATTATGTTGGCCTTCGCGTGCTCATCCCTGACTGCGCGACCCATCAGTGCCAAGGCTGGAGAGCCTCCCCTGCCCTTCCCGCCGCCGCCGCCCTTCATACCTCTTGAATCCTCCAAGGTGGATTCACAAATTGGCCTGCTCAAGAACTTCTATCAGGAGCGGTTCACAGCACTCGCTGCGTCTTCGCCACATCCGCCGCCTCCGAATCCTACGTTTACGGCTCCTGCCACGTTACCATCGGTGAATTCTGTCAACCATCTTTCGTTTCCCGACCGGTACTCGTCTTCCACTCGCCTCCCGTCGTCGTCCGCGTTGCCGCCTTCTGCTGCCCCACCGATGGATGTGCCCTCCAAGTCCCTGGTCATCCCTGATGATCCGCCTAATCCGACGAGGTCCAAGATCGGTCCTCTTGGTCAGGTGATCATGTCGAATCCATCTACTGCGGGAAGCAAGAAGAAGGGCAAAGTGAAGGACGCCAACGTAGACAGAGGTCCCGACAAAGATGGGGAGGGCGCCCCTTCTGGCCAGAAGAAGAAAGAGCCAAAGAAAAAAAAGAGCAAGGATGAGCACGCGGATGCTACCGCAGCAGGGGAGGGAAACCCTGCAAATCCGGAAGTTAACGGAACTGGCCCCAAGAAGAAACTGAAGTCTGCCGGAAGCGGGAAGAAGTCTATCAACAGTTCCAAACTAGACGCTCCTCCCGCCATCATCGCCTCCGCTTGACCTGGTCACTTTATTTTCTGGTTGTATTAATTTTTTTTTCTTGTCTTTTTTTCACCCTTGTGTGCCCATTTTTTTCAAATTTTTTTTTGTTCTTTTTCCTCCTTTTCTCCTTTTCTTTGCTTTTGTTATCTCTGTCACTTGTGTTTAACCATCTGTAATATTTGTGTCTCCCTGTGCAACTCTTGCGCTGATGCGCCTCTTGGGATCCGCTTCCTCGTCCATGACGTATGTGTGATTTATAGGGAGACCGACAAAAATGCTGCATGGCACGCACACACGACGTCATTTTATGTCTTGATCCGTAGCAGGGTAAACTGAAATGAAGGGATTGACCAGATTTGTAGGCTCTGGCCACATCTAACTCGCTTAGATGGCTCATGCCAAGACACGAACCGTAATCTGGATATGCCGATATAATTACATATTATTTAGCTAACTTGGAAATTTATTAGGCATTGGGCTAATATTCGCCAGATTGGCTGTAGCATCCTATATGATGACCACTGAGGCAATGTACTAACTATTCCTCACAGCTCGGAGTCAGAAAACTCTACCCCATCAGACCCGGCATCCCCTTTCTATATCTTACTCCCTTAACAGGGATAGAATCCAGGACCTGCTTGATACTGTCACGTTCCTCCTGACTTAGAATGATATCCCCCGCCGCGAAATTTTCGAGGGTACGTTCATAATGCCTGAGGAAGTGAGAAAAAACAAGGCTTGAATGACATATAAGCTGTAAACATGCGACTACTCACGATGATCCAGGTAATGGCAGCATGTGTGGTCCCAGAGATGCAACCCAAGCGATACTGAGTTGACCAGGCGTAACTCCCTTCTTTTTTGCGATTTCCGTCAGACGGTCAACAAGGGTGAGGTTGTGATGAAAGTTCTACGGAGAATGCTTATTAGACGGAAAAGAATCTGCCAAGGGAGCAAACTAAAGCAAAATACCTCGGGCTGGAAGCGATCAAACTGTCTTCTAAAGTCGTCGGCAGGTATATCCTCAAGTGAGCGAATTTTTCCTGTAAGAAACCCTAACCCTTGGGGACTGTATGCAAGCACCGGAATATTGAGCTCTTCAGCTGTAGAGATGACTGGAGTAGAAATGTCAGTCGGCGTAGTACCTAAATGGAATACAAGAAACCTCACCTTCGCGTGTCTGCTCACCACAACAGAATGGCGAAACTTCAGTCTCGACGTGCGCGATCGGATAGACGGCATTTGCCCTCCTCAATGTCTGCGCACTACATTCGCTCATTCCTATGTGGTCAATTTTTCCTTCTTGAATGAGCTTCTTTAGGACACCGATAGACTCTTCGATGGTCCTATCTTGATCTACGCGAGCATTTTCGTACACGTCTAAGCGCTTTGTGCCACGCAGCGCATTGTTGGCAACGTCGACAGTTTCACGGATATACTTCTCGCTAATCATTCTTTTCCAGTAACAGTAATATCCGTGGGTAATTTTACTCACTGCTCCTCCAAGCTAGCGGAGGGTTTTATAGCACCCTGAGAGAACAGAAATTGAAAAAGGGTGTAAACGGACGCGATGCATATACAAACCTTAACGCAGAGGACTGTCTTCTCCGCGTACCCGGGATATTTGTCGTAGAACCTTGCGAGAAGCTCGAGGTTTTCAGGACCAAAGTTCTGGCTGTAAAAGGAAGCTGCATTCATCGAACTCAATAACACACTCACAAAAATGCATGATCAGAAGTCTTACCACTATTGAGATATATCTTGGCCCCTTTGGCAGCATCGATGCCTTCTTTGATGGCTTTGAATGCCTGCTCGTCAGATACGGGTGAGGGTACCCATCTGAAATCACAAAGATCGGTTGCAGCGACACAAAGTACTAGGTAACGACTCACGTCATACGCATAAGTCCATGACAGATATTGGCAACCTCGATGTGGTTTGCTGTGCCTCCAAGACGAGCTGTACGAACCATTTGCGGTAGATGTTGTGGTTGAAGGATGAGCTAAGACTGTAGTGAAAGAACATGGCAAGCTGAAGGATATATAGTATTTCCATAACCATAAATCAAGACGTACGCGTCACTGTAGGCAACGAAGACGGCCGAGTTCCGCATCTCTTAATTCCTTACCAATGTATTACCTGAGGTTATATATGCTGTGTTGACTAGTATCGAGACTCGTCATTACTGCTGACTATTCCCTGAAAAAGCCTTATCTTCCCCTTGCTCTGCTATTCATGGCGACCACATGGACATGACTGCTGTCCACGAAACGACTATATTTGAATCGGAATTCGGCAACTTAGTTGACTTCGAGCCTCACAGGAATTTTCCACGAATTTCTAAGCGCAGACACTATATATGTATTAGCAAATGCAATTGGTTGTTCTACTATATATAAGCAGAATCAGCGTGTAAGCCAGAGTCATTGCAGGTCGTTGAACCTCTAGTGTGTTCCCTTAATCTTGGCCGGGAACTTATTAAAGGGAAGACATACTCGAAAGAAATCCAGTTGCGACACCATCCTATTGTAAAGGCAACTCTATTGGCAGAGTAAGCCTGCGACAACTATAAGTTCAGCAGAACATGTAAACTACTTATAGTCTTTATTCAGGCATGGAGTGTGACTAATCAGGAGAACAATAAAGAACAATGGGCAGTTTACTCCGATGTTGTGTCAAGTGTACCTTATTTTTACAACACACCCCATCAATACGTTCACATGGGACCTTCCACTCAAGCTTAGCCTAATAATCATCTATAGCATCCCAATCGGTAGCTGTTTCACAACCGCAAGCTTGAGTATGGCGCCACATCTTCAGGTCTTACCAACTCTCACATTCCATGGGATTTTGAACTGGTAGCTTTTCAGTGGAACCATCGCAACGTCTAATACATAGATGTTGTGGCAAACTGCATCATTCAACAAATGGAAAGATGCTTGCGGGGGTGTAGGGTCTCTCGCAGACCAGTCATGAACTGCTACTCTATGCTCACCATACTGAACAAGACATTATCTAATCCTGCACTGTAGAAAAATTCTCTGCTAAAATTCATGGACAGCTCACAACTTATTTGGAATACTTGGATGAACCCTTTCCACTTATCTTTGCACCAAGCTATGTAGAATTGGATGACCTGAGGATACACAAATAACCTATGGCCCAAGTTATTGAGCTGTAGAATATCTACAGAGTGTTAAGAACTGAACTGATAAGGGCCTGGAACCAAGGTCAGATGCTGAGCAAGGCTGAGGGTTGGTGATTCAGATCAGATGAGACTGGGTTCAGACATAGCCTTGAAGAATGAGCATAGCCTATTAGAAAGGAGAAAATACTTATCATCTGATCTCAGTTGATATCAGAACTGACTTTGGAATACATGAGCATGGTCTTATATGCTAGTGGGAGGTCAAGAACCTGGGGATGAAAGACCAAAGTTAGGGATGTGGAAGACTAATCAAAGAATAAGTAATTGAAAGACAGAAATAAAAAAAAAGAATTGATCTCGAGATGTTGACCATGTTTTGTGTTGAGGTCCAAAGACTGGGGTATGCATTGTTAAACACAGAGTATATTTTTGAGTTGTTAAAATCTGTTGTCTTTCTGTTCAGAACTTCTACCTTAAGTACATGTTACCTAGTTATTATAATCTGAAAAAGAAATGCAATAAAAAGAGAAACCTTTTTGTTTCAAACAAAAAAGGTGGTAAGCAAAAAAGATGGTAACCCAACTTCTCACCCTTACGTTGAATTGCCGCTTATGCCAACATGAATAGTATTCAGCACCACGGTCCAAGGTTCAGTAGTGCTAGAGGCCAAGTGAGCTCTAACGGCTTGTAGATCATCCAGTCAATTTTAGAGGTTTACTGTATGTATAGATTCTCATATGCTGCCTATGAGAAAAATGCATAATATGATGTCTTAAAAATATATTTCAATGTTTGCTTGATTTGATTTGGTAGCTTAATAACTTGTGGAATAAAGTACATAAAATAGTTGTAGTGGACAGTAGTCCATCCTGGTTTGAAAATTCATTGTTTGGGTTCAGATGGCAGAAAATGAGTGTGAAGCAGGAGAGGGTCTGAGTGATAGACTGGTAGAAGGAGCCTTGAAGTTTGGAGGAGGAGCTGTATGCTACAGGAGGGGGGTTAGGGATGGTTGTGAGTTTTAGTGATGGGAAGATGGATGGGGACCATTATATCAAGATGACGGAGAACAACCCATGCAAGAAGCAAAGGAATTGAAGGGTGTGATTGAGAGAACAAGAAGACCGCAAAACATTTGGCAAAACAAAGAATAGGAGTCGCAACATGTGTGAGATAGCTTTTGTTCTAGGACCCTGCCTTGTACAGGCATGAGTGATAGCTGCCTGCCCGCTTACTCCTCGGTGGTGCGACAGATCGTTTCTTGTGGCACAAAGACATTGGATACATTGCTTTAGTTGTTTCCAGGGTCTTATTTCATGCATCAGAAAGCATGGGATTATCCCTACAGTATATCGATGGATTGTGGGCAAAGCGAGCCCAAAAGCATAGGAATAAAACGAGGGTATGAGACGTGACAATAAAACTCGAGGGTATGGAGCAGGTGATGAGAATAATACGAACACACAAGCGAGACGAACATAGACAACGTGAGGATGAGTGACAGAGAGATGACAGAGGAACTGTGTAACGAAATCAAAACGATATCAAAAACAAGTTCAAGTTGATGAAACATGGTGAAAAAAAGAGCATGCAGATGATCATGACGAAGGAGCGCTGGCAGATGTTTGAAGGCTACCGGATGAGCTTGGTGTAGTCGAGTCGGCTCTCCCTTTTCGCAGTTTTCTCTTCTCGCTTCGGGAATGCACTCCAAAATCGAAGTGTTTCATCGCCAGCACCAGTCACAATAGTTTCTCCATCTGGGCTCTTGGCAAGATACAACACTCGGTGCGTATGCCCCGTGAGGGACGCAACCATGCTCAATGATGGATATTTCCATATGCATATCTGGTTCTGAGGCGCCGTCGCTGAGAAACCATGTGTAGAGACGAGTTCGTGAGTGGTCAATGACCATGTAAGGTTGCAGACCTAAAGCAGAGATAAGTTCCTCTAATTGATTGGATTTAACCGACTGCCCTGTTTACCTGTGAACCCGTGTCTAATTCATGCAGCAACGAGCCCGTTTGTGTGTTCCAAAATCGGATCATTTTATCTTGTGTCCCACCACCAGTCGCCAAGACGTTCGCCACGTGCGGATCCCACGCCATTCCTCGTACAGCCGCTGTGTGCTCGTGAAACTTGAACAGCGGTGCCTCAACGGCATCCGGAGCTTGCACCCGTGCAGAGCCGCGAATGTCCCATATACACACCTTGTTGTCGTTTCCGCCACTTCCCAAAAGAGCACTGTCCGTGACTTCAGTCTTGTTCCACGTGAGCCCACATACTTCCTGTCGATGTCCTGCCCACCGACGAAAAGGTCGTTGACCAGGCTCCCGCACATCACGACAGTAGATCATTCTATCGCGAGCACCAGACGTCAGAATGTGCTGATTCCAAGAAAGTGCTCCAACCCGGCTAGTATGCGCATTCTCGTAGGTGCGCAACAAGTTGACGGTCGATGCATCGTAAATGCGTAATTGACCGGAGACGAAGCCTACTGCAAGAGTCGAGCCTTGTTGTACCCAGGCGATCGAGCTTACAGTATCCGTTGTATCGGAGAAATCACATAGCTTGCTGACGGCAGCAGTCTGGGCTGACCATAAGTAAACGCTCGTACCTAGACCAACGCCAAGTACATTCGTTGTCGACCAATCAACGAGATTGAGATAAAAGTCATCGGCAAGATCCGGAGCATCCAAAACGCGATATGGTGTTTTGCAAACACTGCGAAGCTGTCGACGGGGACTATCAAGGAGACGTCTGCTTCCAGCACGGACAGGACTTCGTGAGTAAGCTTCATCCGTTGGAGCATCAAGATTAGTCGGTGTCCCAGGGTTACTATGTGTTGGGGTGGAGAATGTGAAGAGTCGTTGACGTGTGGGTGTTGTAGGAGCGGACCCTGGGAATGGTGTACGACGAACAGGGGATGTGGCTCTTGGAGAGGCAGGGGTTACCTCAGAGTGTAAAACAGTTGTGAATATCTCATTGGATTGCTCTGTGGGGGAAGGAACGTCAGATAATCACTCGTCAAACTTCCACAGGTAACATCAGTTACACCCGAAGAGCAACATGCAGATCGGCTGTGACGTCGGGTGATGTTATCATTTACACGTAACAGTTGTTATATGATGAATCAGGAGAAACGGTGGGTGGTGATATCGCAAACAGCCCGGTCGCATGCTACACCTCGAAAGCAACTCGGCCACGAGATAGTGCGGGATTAAGCTTACCTTTGATTGCATCCGACTCCGAAGGTATCATGCGATTCACTTTGGAGGGTGTAGATGGACCTCCAGCCTCCATGAGATTGAAGTTCGTTCGGATATCATCGTCACGAGAAGGTAGATAACTATGTACAGTCTGTCAGTCTCCAACCGTTGATCGAATTCATAAACAAGGAGACGAACCGGTCACCGTAATCTCTTTTTGGGCTGCCTCTTAAGGATGGAGATCCTGGGCTAGGATTTCTGCTGCCACCTTGAGATGTGTGTGTCTCTAGTGAAAGAACTGGTGGAGCTACGCCAAAGATGGGGTTAACCCTGAACCTTCCGCGAGTGGGGGATGGAGGATGGAGGGTAACTCCTTCATCTTCATCCAAGTCTTTGTTCCCGACTGCGCGAAGACGCTTGCCGAAGGGCGAGTTTGTGAGGTGGGACATGGAATTTTCAGAACCAGACAGTGGTTCGGGCGTCTATTGTTCATCAGGTCTTACCGACGCCTATGGCTAGCAGCCAGTTGCCCACCTTGCTTTGACTCGGACAGTACAGACTGGGGAATT
>QMFG01017353.1:19997-57204 GCA_003314545.1 Ramaria sp. MG151
ATTATTCAAGCGCGTGTGGCAAAGATATCTGAAATTCTAGCTGGTTATGGGAATTTATCAATGGCAAAGTTGGGAGTAACTTTGCCGGTGCACATCAATGTCAGCGGCTGCCTAACCGGTAGAAAGCGCTCGCCGAGCACTGATTCAATGATATTCATGAGCCGCGTTTGTTCGACTTGTTCAAAATAAGTTTCTCCCTTAAGGCGCAGGAAAAGTGGCTTCGTCTGGTGAAACACCTAGCCTTCGATATTAGCTATCCAACTTAAGCTGATTCCAAAGATGGCTAGCTTGTCCTCTTCATAAAGTTAACAGTGTGGATGGAGATTTCGAGCAATGAAGTATTGAAATACCTGTTTCCACACTCGTGAGTAGTTCCTCATGTCGTCGACTTTTGGTTTTCGTCCTCAAACTTCAACGACTAGCAAAAATTCAAGCTCGTCCCTGCCCTGTAGTCGCATGCACTCGCCGCCACCCTAATTGGATTTCAACTTTGATCTATCAGTTGCCCCCCGAAATTCCAAACACGAAACCCAGTGAGCCTATTGGACCCGTGTTTATGAATGGTCTCAGAGAACGGGGGAGAACGATCTGATAAAAAAATGTCGGGTCCTGAAATATAAGATTAGACCAGTGTGTGAATTTGATATTGAAGTCTATGTTAATCAGTGGTCGTGTGCACGTTCGTCTAGGAATTTCACGGTGAGGTAAACCTCTCTCAACCTGAATATCCTTGACTCAATTAAAAGAAGTACAAACGCTGGCGATATTCTTGCCTATGGTTGGACTAGTATTTATGCAGGTTTGGAAGGCACAGAAGTAGCTGAAGAAAAAGGTGAGTAGACTCTGTAAGCGTGTATATACATTGGAAATATATTTTTTAATCCATTGACCCATTGACCTTTCACATGTCATAACGTGGGTCTTGTCTTGTCTATTTATTGTTGCTTATTCCCCAAACCATTGGCTACCCAAACAAATGCTGGTGCCTTTGATGCATCGATGTACATAGCACGTCCTTCCCTTCTCGTGGTCGCCTTCACTGACTGAATCTTTCTTCTTTTCAGCTCGCTTTTTCCCGGCTGTGGGCAATGCTCCGGATTTGGGTTTAGTTCGGTAAACATCGCTAATCCCTCATACAGGTCGTATGATTCGTGGCGCTATCAACGAAACGCACTCTCAACTCCGTGGTTTCTCACAATTGCAAAGGAAATCGTTCCCAGAATGGAGGACTCATCGCTAGTCTCATCGCTTTTTGATACTTAGCCCGGAGGATCTGGTACAAGTAACCAAGAACGACGCCTCCCTAGCTGAGGACGTAACGTTCAAAAATGAGTGTGTCGTAGTTGCGATGGAGGCCGCTCATGAAGCTGGCATTCGTGCTTCATTCCGAGACATCTTTCATCCTATCATGGATATCATGTTCTCGAAGTTCAAAAAGACAAGACATCACTAGCAGTTTGAAAGGTGAGTCTATACGGTGGGACAAGATAATCAATTCAAATGTGGTTTTAGGCTTACTGATGTAGATGCGCGTGGTTATGGAGTAACAGTCGATGCTGATGGAAGCTTGGAGGTGCATCGAAGAGCTGCATGCACGGTACCCGTTTGCTCCCTGGCGCGGATTAGGGACGAGGTTAATACATCTCAAACCAGCATGAACAGGAGCCGTGACCTAGAACATGTTGCTTACTTGCGCCCTTTGAGGCCATACTTGCAGGTGCTGCGCTGGGGGAGAAGTTGATGCCGTCCGGATGACCGGGAAGAGGTGATGCGACTTGTGGATATAACTGAAAGCACTGACACCGAAAACGAGGGAAAAAAGATAATTCATAACCTCCTTGTTAGTGGAAACGCATTGAACGATACCTTTGCTCTCAGACCAGAGGAATTTTGGGTCTCGTCATGATTTCCAAGACTTTTGTTCTTTGCCCATGTACCGCCTCGATAAAATAATACTTGAGATACGACCACTTTTTCATAGAAATGAGTCGGGCATACTCTGATGAATCATCGGGATTGCACGGCATGAGGATTGTCTGCAACTTCCGTCGCATCTTTTGGAATATGCAAGGGGCCTACCATTTGGATAATGCCATTTTCTGTCTTATGGGCTCTAGAGTCTTCTTTAGCACAACATGCACAAATACTTCGTCTTTGACATGTACACACATTCGGTTCATGATCTCAGCAATTAACTACTATTCATTGTATTCTGGATGAATACCCCATTAACAGATTGGGATTACTCCAAGACTCTCACAAAAACACCGAGAATAGGAGGATGTCGTGCTGCTACTTCACAATGCTGATTAGGTAATGAAACATAACGAGCGGTCGGACACGTCATCAAGAGGGAGTTGAGGGGACAGCGGAAGTAGTTCCGGAAGTGAATGGGGGGGAAGGATGCGGATGGATAGTAATTTAGGGGAGCCATCGAAAGGAAAACGAGAAGTACGAAGCGAATGATAATACGCATCGAAATAAAAAGTCCAAGCAAAGTGGGAAGGGAAGGTTAAGACATAGGGTGATCGAAAGAAAGAAAAATAAAAGGAACACCAAAGAAGAATGTGGAATTTGAATAAAATCAGACTCAACCAATAGCCCAAGTCCGGCGCGTGCGAGAAGGGGCAAGGGCGACACCCCAGTCAGAATCGGCGCACGGCGACCATGCCAAGATTTGTCCATCCACCGAATAGGTTTGATATTTTGAGTGTTTTACGTTTTACGTTAACTTCGAAGAAAGGGATCGAACAAGTCCAATATGTGCAGGGGGATCATCGAGCCGGAGCAGATATCATCACCGAGGGTATTTCACTAGCGGAGCGGCATAGAGGAGAGACAGCCTCGTCGATGACCAAGGCATGGAGAGGGTAACTGATTACTCTTGGAGAACCTCAATGGCTACGTCGTCAACATTCATGACCTGTGTCTCCAAGATATGCTCCGCGAGAGCCTCTCCGTCCTCAACATTGAGCAGAGCAGCGTCAATCTTATCATCTTCTCCATCTCCGGCGGGTGCGCTGTTGCTATTACCTGACGCACGGCGCATGCCACCTGTTCCGCCTTGAGGACCAGACCGCGGCGGGTTGGCGCAGCGATCTTTACCATGCGCAATGCGCAAGCTAGCATAGTCTGGTTTGTTCTTAACACTGTCAATCGCTTTAATCGCGTTTGAGATGTTGGTGAAATTAACGAAAGCGCAGTTCCTGGGTGGAAAGGACAATCAATACTGCAGCAACATCACAATGCATACTATCGCTCACTTTTCCTTCAAAAAGTTGATGAGCTCAATATCCCCATATTCCCCAAAGTCGCGCCGAAGTTTCTCTTCGCTGAAAGTGTCAAAGTCTTCAACGTTTCCAATGTAAACGTTGCGAGTGGCTCCGGAGTGTACAGCAAGCGCAAGCGCCGGCGTGAGAGGACCGGAGTTCTTTCCCCATCCAATCTTGAGGCGGCGATTGTTCAAGGTGAGACCCTGGTAGGTCGCTACTTGGTAGAAAGTGAAAGCAGCAGTAGGATCGACAAAAGTAACGAACTGGATGGGAATAAGCACTGGTCACGGTAGGACATCGTTTCAACTTACAGCGATGTGCTTGTCAGGCATAAATCTGATGCTCTGTAATACGCCACCCCTGATAGCGTTACAAAGATCCTCGGCCGACGTTTCGGGGTGAATGTTTCCGAGATATACGGTTCTATTGAGGCCGGTACCTCCAGCGGCCGCCATACTAGCAAGCATCGCGGCGCCGGCCGGGCTGGTTGGCATTTCTGGGTACGGGGAGAAGGGCGAATGTGGAAAACTTTGAAGTGAAGCCGCCGCAGATTGTGCAACGAGAGATTGGGCCGCTGCGACCTGGGCAGCGGCCGCCGCCGCCTGCTGCGACTTGGGAACGTACGCACAGCGATCTTTTCCATAATTTACACGCTTGCCAGCCCACGCGGGTTCTGTGGGGAGAGTGGCAACAACCTGTTCAGAAGGTAAGTGTCGTATAGTGACTGAAATGACTCCACAAACTTTGGTCGCGGTCGAAATGCTCAAAAAGTGGACAAAACCGATGTTTTTATCCCTAACTATCTTGACTTGATCGATTAAGCCAAATCGTGACAGGTCGTCCCTCAACTGCTCTTCTGTCATTCCATCATCGAGGCCACCGAGATAGACGTTCCGAGAAGCATTGCTCTGTGTGATGCTAAGCATGACCTGACTAGGAACAGGGCTGGCCTTGCCCCAGCCGATCTTGAGCTCCTGGCCATGAAGAGAGAGCTTCTTAACAGTAGCATCGGCATGGAAGGCGGCGGCGGTCGAGCCGTCGAGGAATGAGATGAACACACAAGACTTTTCCGGGAGAACCCGAACAGACTCTAGAGGCCCAAACCGAACAAGATTGAGGAGCTCGTCGACAGAGGCATCGGAAGGGAGGTTGCCAACGTAAACAGTACGTCCTGTTTGATTATTGACAGCCGCGGCCGCGGCAGCAGCAGCAGCAGGAGAGTAAGCGGCCTGTGCAGCGGAAATATTTAACGCATTCGGACGATTTTGTTGCTGCATACATGAGTCATTGAGAACTACTTGGAATATACGCTATGTGCACGCACCGGTTGGAACGAGCCGACTTGTGGGCTGTACGGAAAACCACCTAACATGCCCATGCCAGGAACACCCATCATACCATAGCCAAAGTTGTTCATACCGTAAGCAGAATTGTTGGTATTTGCAACAAAGGGAGACGGGGGCGGATTGCCATTTTGTGCTTGTTGTTGAGCGAAAGCGGCGACGGTGTTCGGGCTTATTTGGGAGCCCGTGCCTTGGCCATTGCTGGCACCATTAGAGTTCAGAGGGGTTGCATACAGTTGCTGAGCTTGCGCTTGCGCTTGCGCCTGCTGAGCGAGTATGTTTTGGTGGTTGAAAGAGTTGTTGCCGTAACCGTAGTTTTCGAACGAGGCGTTGTTGCGGGCAGCTGCAGAGGCAGCAGCACTAGACAGAGCAGCAGCAGCATTGCCGTCGGTTGACCAGCGAGGTTTCTTTACAGATTCTGGACCTCCGACTTGATCCATGGAACGCTGAGGACAGGTATGAACGAAGAATGGAGTGACAGCGAAGCAGAGAGAGTACCTTCATCATGTCGAGCTCGAAGGCGTAACCAGGGTATTGAGCAGTAAGGACTTGCTGTGAGTCGTCCATCACGCGGGAGGCAGGATTAGGGAGAAGGAAAAGAGAGAATTGTAGGGAGCGGAGTGGGATGGATGAAGAAGAGCGGCGACGGCGGAAAAGAATCGAAAAAGCGGAATAAAAAGATGAAAAAAAAGGTCAAGTCAGAAAGACAAAACCAGGGTTGATACGGGGGAGTGGGAGGAATCGGACAGCTTGACTCGAGCAAAAGAGTGTGGGGGAATGTGGTGAGCGAAAAACGGGCACGCACAAACGAGGGAAACAAGGGTCTGCTTCGTGGGCAGGTATAAGAGGAGAATACTCTTGCAGAATCAACAACTCGTCCAAAGTTGAAATGAAAAGGTTAGAGGGCAACAAAGGACGGGAAGGTTGAAGAAGAGGACAGGGGGCATCCACTAGACTTCTAAGGTAACGCGCTAAACTACAAACTATGCCTCCGTTGATCCAAATCCAATTAGAACGTGCACGGGCCAGTATAGCCATGTCACAGATCTCATCTCATCCCCGACTGTGCTCCCCGTTGCCGTCCTGCTCAGGTTCTCAAAGGCGTCTCCAACCCACAAAACGAGCCCAACTCGCCCACGACGCCTTTATCCCCAAATTCTCCGTGATAAGCGCGAGACTCAGGTGTTGATAAGCGCAGGTCCAGGCATGCTACGCCATTCACCCAGTCGTGAGCCAGGATTGAAGACCTAGTTGATTTCACTCTCGTCCGATGTTCGGGGCACAATGGCGTCAAAGCCCGTCTTGCTGATTTTTCCCAAAGGTTCAGAGTGAGCACTGAATCTTGCAATTTCAAATTCGGCTCACTATTATAGAGGCGGCCTATCAGGCCAGCAATAATAGAAACTCGTCTTCAGCCCTGGTCCACCTGTCTTGCCCACTCCACTCCGCTTCATTTCCCCTGATCTATCACAGGACCATCTGTGTGCCAGCCCTTGCAATCCAATCTTATGACTTTGGTCAGTCTTTGTTTCCTAGGTTTACCATTTAAACAGATAAAGCTGTTTTGACGACGTCGATCAATCGCTGCCATTGCCACGTACGTGCTATGTTACTGGTATAAGAAACCAAGTCACGAACTTTGTGTCATAAGGTCATCTATCGTAAACAAGAAGGGCCCGAAATTGCGGAATGAGATCCTGATATCCAAGATCATGATAAATAAAAAAAAAGGGAAAAAAAAGAAAAATCAATAAATGTGTTCCGATGTATTGGGATTTATTTCTATTTATGGACGTCCTTCTCGCCTACATGGCGTCAACCAAACTCTTTCCTTAGCTTGAGAAACGCTCACCAGTCCCAGACACGTCTTCGCCCACACCCACAGCAATTACATACCAGCGCACTTGAAATTGCAACGCAAAACCAGATCAGCAGCGTTGCACCAACCAGTATCCATGGGCAATTTCCAAAGTCAACATCAAAGCTTCCACCAGTCAATGGACCATTACGACTCATCAACTCCCCAATGACTGTAAAGTCAACGGCGAGAACAGCTGTGATGAGGGACGCCGCGACAACTTGGATGAGTAAGGCGAGGATGCCACAACCTTGCGAGCGTGATAATGGAAGGGTACAGATGAAGGCAAGCAGGACCAAGCCTGCGGCAACAGGGTGCATAACAAACACTACTGTGAGTGTTTTTTGGATGTTTTCTGCGATAACCGGGTGACCCGTGAGGGCCAGAACTGCAGGATCTATCTTGTAACCTAGGTGCGGTTGAGTGCATTTTCCGTCATCGGTTAAAAATGGCGGCTGGTTTAACACTCTGTATGCCAGCTCAGCGGTGCCCACCCATCAGACTGTAGAAGCCACGCCCACCTATTTGCACAGAACCCCCATATCCCAAAGCGCATCTCTGTGGCTATGGACGTTGGAGGTAGAGAATCTACGGGGTTTGCTTGGGCTACCACTAAGTACAAAGCCTTGATGATTGGCATGCTTAGGGAGACAAGAAGAAGAAGGGTAAAACAAACGAAGAGACATAATGGGAGGAGAAGGGAAACGGCCTTGGACATGGTACTTGACAGACTAGTAAACGACGCTGAAAAAAATACATCTTCACTTCAATGCAAGCGGGACGCCGCACCATTGATGTCCTATTACGACGTAGAAGACTGTCCCACGCCGACAGTCTGGTCCGTGCCGCTAAGCGCGAAGCATAACTCGTTCTGTATTGTACCAGAAAGACTGGCAAAAGAACAGTGACCTCGCGAAACCCCGAGACAATTTAATGCCTTCAAGTTGCTGTTGATAGTACGCAGCGAAAATAAGAATCTCTGGTTCTATTCAAAAAAGATGCGCTCACGCGCCTAAAGGAAAACTTATAGCGAGCTGGGTTTAAAATGCAGTGGCGTACAACATTCAATCAAATTCGAACTCCCCCAACAGTTGCTCGGGTAGAATAAACTATACACTCGCAGTAGTTGTACATCTCAGCCGCGTGACTGTCGACTCTTTTAACAATTGCAGCCAGCTTGGCAGCTGCATCCCGATCCCGATCCTTTGCATGCGCACTGTAGAGCATTATAAAAAAACCATAATAGCGATATGGAAGCAAAACCCACAGCTTCGCTGTGTGCAGCATTCGGACATCCTTTGCACGTGCAGCTACCCTTCGCACAGTTGCATGTATTCCCAGCGGTGGCACACCTTGGCTCCCTATTAGCACAGGGTAACACATAATTGATATAAACTAACTGGCAGTTGTTCTTCTCGCAGGTGCAAGTCATTGTATTAGTTTAAGCGTGGAGCGGATTCGTAATGATTTTGAGCGAAAGTCTTAGTCTGAAATCAAGTTTATATACCTGACCGTCCAAGCCTGACGTCATGCTCCCCTGTCTCGGGAGTCTGGCTACAACCCATCATCCTCGTGAACCTTTCCGGTTTTCCTCCAACGTAAAATGGCGATCAGACCGCGTAGAAACACATCTTCTGCGTCATGGCTCTTGGTCATACTGGTCACGTTTTCGAATGCGAAAACATTGGCTCGTCTGTTGTTCTCAGAAAGCATTCCAGACGAAGGCTTTGGTCGCGATGGTGAGGGGTTCGCTACAGGAATGTAAAATATTCCAAGGCGTGGAAGTATCTGGTGTAAGAGCAGATTCTGGATATAAACTGCATATGGTCAGCGGTAAAGACGGCCCGCCATAGGATCAATCATCTGTGGCGTACCTTGAGCGTTTTCAAATATACACCTATCCTCGCCAATGCAGTCTCGAAGCCATTGAATATCCGTCCGATTATTGGGTGCCTCCTGTCCGCCTGCGCGGCCCGTGACAAAACTCGATCCTAGCCAAACAAGCAACTTCCCTTTCATCGCTACTTCCTCCGTCTGCAAACAGACCAGAGTTTCTATTAGCTCAGGCAACCACTTCACAATCGTTGCCTTCCAGGCAGCTTGAACCACGCTAGCGTCACGTAGAACTCCTTGAGGTACTAGTAAGCTGATAAATGGTTCCATACTGTTCCATTCCGGACTTCCGGGTCTCGGGATTCTCACATTGAAGTGAGGACGGGGTATACTTGACGACAAGTACGACCAAGCCGGCGCAGGCACGGGACTTTTGGCAAGGATAATCATGTCTGAGCGTCGCGCTTTCTCAAGCCAATCCTGCGTATCGTGTTCTCGCACGCCTGTCAATGGACTTGTGTATGGTTGGTAATTCTCTTCATCGGGCACTTTGTTAAGGAGCGTTGAGGACATTGAGAAACGCAGGATAGCTGAGTTCGAAAGGTCTTGGGGGGGCATTCGGCGACGTTCTGAAGATAACGGCATATGTGGTTGTGGAGAAGAAGAGCATATTTCGTGCCATGTGCATAATGCGGGACTGTGACAGCGGAACTGAGAGCCTTGCGAACCAGAAGGCAAGATGTCTAGGAGTTTGTTATGGAGTCTGTACGTCATGTGGGAACCTACAAGAAGGATTCTCATTCCAATAAGATGACGACACAACATAGGGATGTTCCAGAAATCTGTCAACGGGATGGAGCGAAGCTGAGAGCAAGAAGCACTGGTGTTCAAGCCTGAAGAATGGGAGAGTACATCATTTGCTTCCATGTCATCATCAGAGACTACCGCAAGATTAGCAAGGCATCCTAGAAACTTTTGGAGCTCTATGTGTGTTGCATTACGGCTGGAATATTTGTAGAGGGTAGTGCTCGTGTTGGCGACTTGGAGTGCTTGTTGTATAAGGGCACGCAGCTCTAGACGGATAGACTTTCGGGGTTCGATGGTGATTATCTGAGGATTCCTCCAGATTGGAAAACAGAGGAGCGTACGGCAACACACGAGGAAAAATACTGTCACAGACAGCTTAACGAGACCGCGGCGACCTAAGCGTATCATGGCGTCAGTTTTGACGGAGTTTGAAATGAGGTGAGATGATATTATTACATCCTATTACATGCTCATGTATATATTACAGATTGCTGTTTAGGTATTTATAGTATTAGTCATTTACAACAACTGAGATCACTGTTTAGAATCCAATAGACAACCAACAGTGTCACATAGCCAAAGTCCTTAAGACTGGTTATACTGAACAAAGACAATTGTACAGCTGTAATAACTAACCTTGGGACTTGTCAAAGTGTGAGGGTAACACTGAATGATGAGGCCACAACCTAAGACCTAAGGACAAGAGAGCCAATAGAGAACATATTGATGGTGAATCCTGAGGACTAGAGTGCTAAAGGATGATCACAGACACTGGAGAACAGATGGTGAATACTCTATTGAAGATATATCGGTGAAATGATAATGTAACTACACATACCTGGAGAACAGATTGTTGAAAAAGGAACAATAGCAGTTGAATTGTCTCCGAGTATGATCAAAGTACCGAATCCTTATTGTTAGCAGATTGTTTATTGTGTTGCTAGAAGACTATCTAGTTTAGACATACAACAAGATCTCTTAGTATAAAGTAGCCACTTGATGTACGATGATGCTTCAGACTCATTCTAACATCGTCTTAGGTATTTACTATTCACACACTATAGACTCGTTCTAACATTGTCTTAGGTTTGACACTGCCTTTAGAAGTTGCCTTTACAATACAGATGGTGAATGCTCTATCAAAGAGAGGATTCCCATGTCTCCAGGGATTAATGGTGCATTTGTTAGTTTATGTAGTGTTGTGGACACTTTGGTCATGTAGACACTACTTGTATCTACATGTCTTGCTATACATCCTCCATATGTGTCTGTGTCTGTGTATGAGTCTGAGGCTTTCTGAGTGTCCATTCTTTTCTCTATATCTTCCAACAGCATTCTTATATAATAAGTGCCTATACAACAAACAATACACAGGGATTAAGAATTAATCTCAACAGAACAATGCCCAGCTGGTACAGCAGATATCCTCAGTATATAGCTCTGCTACTACTAGATACTATATTAAAGTACTCTGCATATGGGGATGAAAACATACTAGAAGGTAACATCATACTCTGGTGAGAAAATAGGTTTGCTGCTGAGAAGCTATTGAGAGACCAGTAAGAATTCTGTACAGTACTTCTTGAGCTCATCCTGGGACATAATTTCCTGACAAGCTGCGTAGACCACAATCTTCTCCATGTGATAAATATGAACAAATCAGGGATCAATGGAGAGCTCTCAGTACTCTTTGTAAATGCTACCCAATCATCAGGATTAGTATATTCAATAACCTTGAAGAGAGGCATTGCTTTGGAAACACACTTGTGGAAATTTCTAGTTTTGTCACCCTTGTGAGCCCTATCTCACTAGCCCAAGTTTTAAATCTGTCCAGAAACTCAGAGAGTTCCTCTTCATTGCCATCCAAGTAGTAGGAGCCTTGAAAGTGACTAAACTAGGCATATCTACTTTAGCTCATGTGCTGTACCAGCTCAGTATCCTATCCCTGTATTTTGGATGTGGCCCAAGGTCACCTATCAGATTTATCCTATTTCATTTTTTATATCCACTCAGATTATGTAATAAGCACCCACTAGGGCTTAGGCTTTCATCTGGTATGGCACTTCTCCTCAGCTTGATCTCTAAGGATATTACTATACCAGGTGAGTATCATAGCAGCTGTGTATCAAGCTGCCAAAGCATGACTAAGTGGAACCATATCCATGAAGGCTGCTACACTGTGATAGAAATGGAATATAGAAAATGTTTTTTTTATAGTTAATTTTATTTCCTTGTTTTTAATCTTTTATTTCTTTTATTTTTTTTGAGGCAGCTGTGATGGCACCTATTGATTATCTAATTGAGTGGAGTTTATTCTGATGTGGGGGAAGCACTTTCTTGGAATCAAAGTATCAGTGCTTAATGCTCATGTGATGCAGTATGCAGGCAAAGATAAGGAGTTAAGTGAGAACTTAATAATATTGAGATCAAAATTGATCCTGGTAGATAGCAGTGTATCTGATGGAATGATCAGTGATGATTCCTTATCAGAGGTTTGATAGTTGACCAAGGTAACTATTAGAGAAGCAATCAATCAACTTTGGAGATTCTACTGCCTTAGTTTATTCATCAGAACTACAAGTATATTTAATTCAGCTAATATGATAGCTATCTAATGAGTGCAAAAGAATTGGGAGTGATGAGATGACTCTGGATTATTCTATGGAAGTGGGAGACTGATGTGCTTGAAACAAAGGTAGTTACATGTAATCTATTTGAAAACTTCTTGAAACTCACCCTTATGGCATTGAGAACTACAGAGTATGTGGTCAACATGTTTTGATGTAGGAGAAGAAAAAGAAAAAGATATATGAAACATGTAGATAGTGGGGTTGATTGTCTGTGGCTGTTGCAAAGCAGACAAAGGCACTGATGGCTTGGCAGTGCTTCAGTTCCTATCCATGTGTGTCAGACATGTTCACTCAGATATATTGATATCTTTGGTAATGAATGTTCATCTGCAGAGACTTGTGGGTGGCTATTTGTCCATGAATGTGCATGGCTGGGTATATATAGTTGCTTGTGGGTGCATGGGACTATGGGTGCTTGGGTCTTTGTTCCATGAATTAAGGGAAGCAATCCTTAGGATGTTGACCCTGGATCCTTGGTATACAGTGGGTCAAAAAGCTCCCCAATGTTTGTGCATTTTAGAAAGATTGATATTTTGTGAAGGAATGACATCAGCAAAAGTTTTGAAAATTTCACATGATATACTAGAACATGTTTGCTATCTACCAACTTAGAAATTATGTGAGTCTAATTGAAACTCATTGCTCAATAAATCAAACAAAATAATCACTCATTGAGGCAGTTTTTTGACCCTCTATTATTTTCTCTGATTTTCAATGTTACACACCAGTATAAGGTAGGAGTAGGTCATGTGAATCATCAAACATGTCATGTGACATGTTTTGTATCAATTTGGCATGTTGAACTTTGTTCATTCATCTCCTTGACTCCTTACCACCACTATGAAATCCATCTCTGCTGAAAAGCATTTTTCTGCTGTCTCTCTCCTCAATGAGAGGTATTCCCATTGTCAAATTCAAGCTAGGACTGGCCTGGGGAAGGGTACTATTGGCAGGATCAGTAGAGAGGTAGAGGGGGATAAGGAAAATCATCCTGGTGGCTGTCCTTCCAAGCTTTCCCCTTACGACAAACAGTCAATTATCTATCAAATTAGCTCTGGAAAGCTTGAAAATGTTGTCCAAGCCACCCAATTCATAAATTCCATCATATCTACCTCTGTTACTCCTCAGTCTGTTAGGAATGTGTTGAAGGAAGCTGGCTTTAGATCAGCAACAAAAAAGAAAGTCCCTATGCTCAAGGGGTCTCATTGTCAGCAACATCTAAAGTTTGCCCAATACCATGAAAATTGGACTTTGGAGGACTGGAAGAGGGTGTTGTGGACTGGTGAGAGAAAAATCAATAGGATTGGGTTAGACAGGAAGGTGTATGTTTGGAAGCAACAAGGGGAACCAGTATTAGACAGGACTACCACACCAACTGTCAAATATGGAGGGGGAATAACTTGATGGTTTGGGGGTGTATGGGTGTCATGATCCTAATATTGGTACCAAGTCTGTGTTTCCTGTTGGCAGAGGAGAATCTGTGATAGGTTTCTAACTAAATCACAGATTGAATGAGTCCTTTGGGACTTGTCAATATAAGGGATAACGACAAGTCCCAAATCCACCGCTTTTTGATCACATAATACGGCGCTTATTTAAGCGCCAATGTATCGAATTAAAAGAAGGGAAAAGAAAAGAGGATGGAGAAGGATGTGTGGTAAATAGTGATGTAGAATTACAGCTCAACATTTCCAACCTTCGGAACATAATCCTCCAAAGACATCTTCCAAACTCTAAACAGCCATCGCTGTGCTTGAATCATTTGCACCCAACAACCTTCTCATCTCTCAGCTTCCCTGAATCGCTTCATTGGTGTTTAGTGAATCAATCACTGGTCAGGTCCAATCATAATCTTTTTTTAGAAAGAACCACCCTGACTATCTCCATCACTATCCTCATCTTTCTCAAATAACCTCATTGATTGAGTTGATTCTATCTACCCAAAGCTTGCAATAACATTCTATATCATTAAACTCAATGATATTAAAGTTCCAGACCCTCAGGAGCAATATCTGATGGTTCTTTACAAGGAGATCCCTACCCAAAGAGCCACGCGATTTGGAAACATGTTTCAGAAGTTTTTTTTGTCCATTAATCTTTTTTCTCATTTACAATTTTCCTACCACCCTTGTTCTTTGTTTCCTATGGCCTGTAATTAGCATACATGTACCTTAACTACTTTCTGACCCTCACAGACTCTTTCCCATTCGCTCTCCTCCAAACTGTTCAGTATATAGGCAGAGCATTTGCATGTATATTCCCTAGTTCAATTATTGTATGTCTACTTGATTGTTCTACTCAAACCTGCTATCTTGTTGTGAACTACCTTGAACAGCAACTTCACATTTGAGTGAGTACTCTAACTTTGTTTAGACACACTTTGAAAGAATCTGAGACCATTGGCTGTTATCGTCATGGACTGTGAAGTTCATTTGATCCACAGACATGCCAGAAGCTAATAGAAAGCATGCCTAGGAGGATACAGGCAGTTTTAAAGGCAAAGGGGGACCATACAAAGTATTAGATTGTAATATAAAAGAGGGTCAAAAAACTGCCCCAATCAGTGATTTTTTGTTTGATTTATTGAGCAATGAGTTTTGATTGGACTCACATGATTTCTTAAGTTGGTGGATAGCCAACATGTTCTAGTATATCATGTGAAATTTTTATAACCTTTGCTAATGTTATTCCTTCACAAAATATCAATCTTTCTGAAATACACAAACATTGGGGTAGTTTTTGACCCACTCTATAGTCTCTGAGTCTGTGGCTGTATTTCTTTATTATTTTCCTTTGATATAATTCTGTGATTCTGTAAGTGTGAGTGAGAGTATACAATAACATACACTGCAGCCAGGTACATTTTCAATTACAATGCTTTGGCATAGATTGGATCAGGTATCAGAAAGTGATTCATACAGTGACACCCCTGACATGGCAGATCCAGATGAGATTCAGAGAATTGGGTGATGAAGAAGAAGGCAAAGGAAAAGGCAAGGAAAAAGGTAAAAAGGAGGAGACAAAGAGGAGAGAGATGGTAACAACAGTACCAGCTGTAATCGGAGGGGGTCACAGAGATTATGAATCTTGTGAAGTAGTTTACATTCCTCAAAGTCAATGAGTCAGACTATGCATGTTGGTATTACAGATTGTTACAAGCAGTAGAAGCTACTTATCAGTAACTAGTATAGTAGCTTAGCTGAGTTTGAATAGAACCTCAACATGCTTCTGTCTGATACTTCCATGCACAAGGCCGGTTACTACCTCTGCAGGTAGCTAGCTGCATTATAAGTTGCAACAATGCAGCCTATGCATGATTGGTGATAGTACTTCCTACTCTGGCTATGCTCTTTCAAGCTATCCATTACCACCCCTTCTTTTTTTGGATTCTGAGAACTAAACAAAACTTTGGTGTTCAATCTAATTGCTCAGACTTCAATTAGACTTTGAGTCACTAATCACTTGTAACACAAACTATTTTAATGAGGAATCCAATTAAGAAATTATACTCTGGAATGTCCAAAAATCAGTATTGCAATGCAATATTACAAGTAGATTGTGCTTGAACACTCGTGTGTCTGTGCTATAGATTTTCTATAATTCTACTGGTCCTTAAAAAAGCCTGTAGGTCCAGTTACTTTGCCAATAAGCAGGAAAGTGTCACGATCATAATCTTATCCCTTACTATCCCTGTCTGAAGAGCACCTTCTGACTGTTGGTTCTGAATGCTGAAGCAATATCTCCTTGATCCCATCACTTTCACCAACAAACTTCTTATACATCAAATTTCCTAAATCATTCCATTAATGTTTAGTGAAACAATCATTGGTCAGGTCCAATCATACTCTTTTTTTAGAAAGAACCACCCTGACTATCCCTATCCCTATCCCTATCTTTCACAATGAACTTATTGATCGAGTCATTCATATTCCATCAAAAGCTTGCAATGACATCCCATATCATCAGGCTTCACAATATGAATGATCTAGACTCTCATAATTGTCCTCCAAAAGATTTGCACATGGCTATCCCTACCCAAAGAGCCATGTGATTTGGAAACATGTTTCAGGAGTTATTGTTGGTCTGTTGATCTTTCTTTCCATTCACTATTTTCCCATCCCCCTTGTTCTTTGTTTCCTATAGCCATTAATTAGTTTACATGTATCTTACCTACTTTCTAATCCTCATGGACTCTTCCCCATTTGTTCTTCCTTCTGAGCTGTTCAATATATAAGCAGAGCACTCGCATGTATATTCCCTAGTTCAATTATTGTACATCTACTTGATTGTTCTACTCAAACTTGCTATCTCATCGTGAACTACCTTGAACAAGCAACTTTACATCTGAGTGAGTACTCCAACTTTTTCTATATTAATTTAGACACACTTTGAGAGAATGTGAGACCATTGGCTATGGTTGACATGGACTACGAAGTTCATTTGATCAATGAGATAGAATCCTTTTGGAAATTCTATCTCTTCAGAACTATGCATCTTTTGCAAACATTCTGAAAGCCACTTGCTTTTACTGTAGGACTTCTATTCACTTTAAAATACCATTCTATTCCTATTAGAAACATTTCCAATCAATACTACTAACACCACATTTATCTACAACTCTTATCTTTGATAATTGAATTCTGATAGAAAGTTACTTAGGAGTTAGCTATACCAGAATTGAATTAATAGTATAAGTTTATGCTATTTATTCAATTGCTTGCTAAATTTATATTCACTTGTCTATTTTGGATCTATTTGTTAGATGATATAGCGAAAAGAATGGAGACTCAGAAAGCCTCAGACTCATACACAGACACAGACACAGACACAGACACAGACACATATGGTGGATGTAAAACAAACTACGTAGATACAAATAGTGCCTACATGACTAAAGTGTCCACAACACTACATAAACTAACACTCCCACCTGATGGGGACACAAAACAAAATAAAAGCTCTCACCAAAGAAGTAGAAGAAACAGCTTCTACCAAAGAAATAGAATAAAACAGCTCTCACCAAAGCAATAGAAGAAAACAACTCACCAAATGAAATAGAAGAAAACAGCTCCCACCAAAGAAATAGAATAAAACAAACCTTGAACAAAACAGCTCTCAAAAGAAATAGAAGAAAATAGCTCCCACCAAAGAAATAGAATAAAACAACTCCCCACTAAAAATCTGACAATCAGTTGAACTTGGGCTCTCAGTGATGTGTGACAAGATGAGCGACATGGTGAGTGTCACTGTGACATGTGTGACATGGTGGGTGTGATGTGGTGTGAGTGTGACACAGTTGTGATATTTCAGATAGGAGGTGATGTGTCCTGGCCATGTGTGGGATGCAGCGTGGATCCACTTAGGAATGAGGATGTAGGAATGGGATAGTATCCATGGCCCTGCCTGAGTTCAACATCATAATAAAAGCAATAGTAAGGTAGATGCCATTGGATGAATTAGATGAATGGTAGGTGGATAACATTTGGGGACAAGTGTGATTAGGAAGTTTTAGGCTAGGGCCCATAACCTGTTAGATGATATAGCGAAAAGAATGGAGACTCAGAAAGCCTCAGACTCATACACAGATACAGACACAGACACAGACACATATGGTGGATGTAAAACAAACCATATAGATACAAATAGTGCCTACATGACCAAAGTGTCCACAACACTACATAAACTAACACTATTTATATTTCTATAGTTTACCATATCTATTGTATCTAAATTCATCTACTGGGACCAACTTCTTCCTACCTAGGTGAGAATAGTAGGCCAGAGGTACTCAAATAGGAACTTTAAATGAGTATGATAAAAGTTTTCTGGGCCCAATTGTATAGTAGTTTGGCTTATATGCTTGTGTGGGCAATCTCCCATAGCTTATATACATTCAATACTGTACTGATAGCTCATATTATGAGGACATTATGTTATCATCTTAACTCAACTTGTTAATATGGTCCAACCACATGCACTAGAAGCAGGGACTGCAAGGGAATGAAATATTCATATGGCATTTACTTTCACATAAACAATAACTAACTTTCTCCTATAGCTAGAAGTATATAAGATGTATATTTCTATGAAGGAATAAAAGCTTAAACTTTGAGTTTACAAGTCAAGTATCTTTCTCAAGTATTCTCCCTCATATATGCTACAAGTTATTCATGAGTCAACAGATCAATTCCATATCTATCCTAGAAAATGTCTACTACAATCTACACTCTGGACTACTACATCTAACAAGCCCAGAGCAATCCAACATGAGCACCAACAGCATACATCCAGATATGTGACCCAACACATGACTTAGCACAATTGATTGAGTGTCATAGCATATAATCTTTGAATCTCTTAATAGGAAGAATAGTACAAATTAGGACAATAATGAGTAATGACAAGACAAGGAACAATAGGGGTATCTATTAATAGTATTCATCAACTTGTCCATTATTTCCAAAGTGAATCAGATATACATTGAGTCACTGTGTCACCTAGGAGGATTAATGAAACAGGGACAACACAGGCTCTGAAGGCTTTCTATGAACCTTCCCATGAATGGTTGATGAGGGGAAATAGAACTGTGGCCCCAGTGAATTCTTCCATATATTCTTCTTTCCCTATGTGATAGTGTACCTTGTCCATAACTCCAAGGAATAGGTATAGCTCTGAGGAGTTTCCTGTTGAATAAATTGGGTCTTGGAGTTTATATTATGCACTCAATATTTATAATGAGATGCTATACCATTATACTCTATGGTATAATTATCCTCAATGTGAAGGATTAGGACAATGTTACTATTATCCAAAAGCACCACACAATTTGGAAACATGTTTCAAAATGTATTTCTGGTCTGCTTATATTTTTCTTCATTTACAATTTTCCTCTTTCCCTTGTTCTTTTATCCCTATAGCTTTAATTAGCATACATATACCTTACCTACTTTCTCACCCTCACAGACTCTTTCCCATTCACTCTTTCTTCTGAACCATTTGGTATATATACAGGTCTCTTCATGTATATTCCCTAGTTCAATTATTGTATATCTACTTGTTTGCTTCACTTGAACTTGTTATCTCATTGTGAAATATCTCAAACAAAAGTCTTTGGATGAATAAACCTTTGAGTGAATACACAAACATCATTGGTAATAGTCTAGATATCTTTCAAAACAATGTAACATTATAGACTGTGACTGACATGGACATGTGAAGTCCACTCAGCTCATGAGATAGAATCCCTTCAGAATATCTATCTCTTTGGAACTATGCATACCTTTGCAAACATTCTAAAGGTCATTTACTTTGACTGTAGGATCACCATTCACTTTCAAACAATGTTTCCCTATCATTAATAGTATCTCCATAACTCTTATCACTGATAATCCAATTCTGATAAGTGTATGCATCTGTTGGTATATATAGATAATTTGTTATCTGTGTTGTGATGTGATGGTTAGGGATTTAGGTGATTGGTCATATATGCATGTGTTTACTTGGGAATTAGGTATTTGGGTCCATGGAGTTATTCAAAAATAATTGATTGAAGTGTTGAACTTCAATTGAATGGTAGCATGAGACCACAGTGTGTAATTCTGGATGTTGTGTTTTCCAACCTTCTGATGTGAGCCTGTGATTACACAAGTGCACATCTGAATGTTCAAAAACAAGAGTGACTCACCACCTCAGTGATACAAAGCACTGAGGGACTTGTCTGTAGCTGTCCTAGCTACTATACAGCTAAGGCCATCCCTTGCTGATAACTAATATTAGCTAACCAATGAAATGTCCCTTATTCACATGTACTTATCCACAAGTCCATTGGACCACTAATTAAGTGTAAACCAAATAATAGAAAGAACTGAATGAGACTTGCTTAGCTGTACTAGCATATATGTCCTCCTTATATCCAGCACTTAAGCACCCATGCAGATATTTCACAGTATGGACATATGTACATACCAGCTATAATCCAACAATTCCAACAAATACTGGTTCTCTAATATATATGTGTCATGATGATTGGGTTGAGAGAGCTTATGATGGAAACAAGCAGAATTGGGACCTGAAGGGAGAACTAGGTGATGAGATTCTGCATGTCTTTTCAATTTCCTATGAATCCTTGGAAGTTGATACCTAACTGATGGGGTAATCCTTGAATATGATATAATGATCAAATGATAAGATAATAAGTGATGGTGAAGGGTGGCTGTGTTGACATGGGGATGATTGTGAGATGAGGGCCAAAGTTGATAAAAGTAGCACTGATGGAGTTGGAGTGAAAATAGACCTGGATCATTGAGCTTGCCATTGCATGAGAATCCACAGACAAGTCAGTAGATGAGATTGAGATGAATGCAAAGTCTGCCTCCTCACTCTGTTTTGCTGAGTCTTTCTCCTTTTTGGCCTCCACCACTTTAGTGCCTGTCCCTCTTTTCTTCCACCCTTCTTCCAACAATCTTTGATGTAGTGTCCCTTCATTCCACAATTCTGGCACTTTCCTTTTGTAAAAACTAAACACAGTTCAGTGTTTTCAAGAAATACTCAATTTCTATCCAGGTGTCAGAGTCTGTCCCAAGCCCACTCTCTGATGTAAGAGAGTGTTGCTCTCTTACACCAAGCCTTCAGACTTTTGGGCCCAAAGACCCAATCATCCTCAAACTTGTTTCATCTATTTGTATTCTGTGTTTGATCTTTCCCTATGTAGCTTATGACCCTGACTTCAGTCACTCGTCCCTGATCCGAACTTTTTCATATATAAGCTACTAAATCATGTACATGAAAGTCAGTTCAGATATCAACTAAGATACCCTAATACACTTGTCTTCTCTAATACCCTTGCTCCCTTCATTAAGGTCATGCCCAAACCTTGGGTGACCTCAGGCCTTGTCTGAAATACTGGGACAGGATGCTGAGCTGGTGCAGCACATAAGCTGAAGCCAAATCCCACCTGACTCAAATGCCAAGCCTTGACCCTCCTCAGCACCTGACCCTGAACCTCAGTCAACTCTAATCTGAGTCCCAGCTTACATCTGCCTCCATTCTGCTCTAGATCTCAACACCAGGGGTAGCTCCCTAAGCACAGCTAAATAATAATAAGTCTATGAAAAATAGGTAAAATATTTAAGTGCTCTCTTTAGTATTTTCTGAAAAATACTGAAGTGATAAATGGAGAGATCTGTGGTTCTTATACTCAGGGATAGTTGGCTCAGCATACAAGAGGAACATGGAATGCGGCACTGTCTCTGAAAACTGCTGACTGAGTAAAAACAACAAGTGAAGAGACAAAAATCAGGAAAGATAATAAAAGGTGATAAAAGACAGTTAAGTTAGCATAGAAGAGATGTGTGCTGACTGTGTGTAACCTTAGTACCTTTTATGGCTGGACTGTTCTTTGCCTGTCTTCCCGTTTGTTAAGATCACATAGGTATATTTGTCTAGGCTAAGCCACTTACTCCAGTGAGTGGTCATGCATGACCAGTGTCTTGTTTTTCCATTGTACCACTTTCTATTCTTAGCTTTTCACACTATATAAGTAGGTAGCCAGAATATTCTATTACTGCAGTGCTTCATGACAAAGACTGAAGTAAGTAGAAATTACCTTGTTCTGACAAACACTTACTTACACTCCATGATAGAGCTCTTATTCTTAGATTTCAACATCATTCACCTTTAATGCTGTTTGCTGGTCTGATCTGGCACACTGGGTTTGATTTTTATTGAGTAGCTGAGTAATAATGTTTTCAGATAGTTTGGATGCCCCTCTGGCAGTCACAGTCATGATGAATGTGGAGCATGTCTCTGGTGATGAAGCAAGTAGTGTATTTGAGAAGTCTTCATCATTAAACATTTGTCCGTGGGTGTTTAATTGTTAGTATGGTCCACATTGCTTCAGGAAGTGTTCCTTGATGTTCACACCATCTTTAGTGAAGGTTCAGAAGACTTCACAGTAAATATTGATGATCCCAACAGCTGCTTTGGACTTGAGCATGCCTTATAGCCTTTGTCATAGTTAGTACTGTCAAGGTTTGATTAATAAATACCAAATGTTTGTCAGATGAGGCAACTTTTTTTGTCTTCTATCTTCAACCACCTGTCTCTCCTCTATTATTGGGTTCCTGACATCAACTGGTTTCGTTTTCTTCTCTGTTCCGTCGATTAGAACCAATAAATATTAAACATGGGGTGTCATTTCCATGTGGTGTAATTGTCCCCATTCAATAGGTCAATCTTGTGAGCATTGTTGGTTGTTGTCGTTGTAAGTAACTGTGTGTGTAGATAGCAATTTCGAAACAAGGTTCGGTTGTTGACGTATGGTTTCGGGTGGGGCCCATAACCTGTCCGTGGAGGTATGAGAGATGATGATTGTTCGAGAGTTGCAGCGAGAGATTGCGTGTTGTCTTTATACGTATTAGTATATACTACTACCCTGTGTTGATCTTATCCCCTTGCTTTTTATACCCCTTGGGTTTTATACTTATCCCCCCTTGGTGCTTATCCCCTTGGTCCGAGGCGTTGAATCCAACAGAACCTGCATAATCCCTTTATATCCAGCTTTGTTCCTCGGTCCACACCTGGTCCCCACGCGGCCCCCTCTCATCAACACTAGGACATATGTCAGATCCGAAGCGATGGTTCAAATCGTCAGCCTGGCAGCGACACCAGATTTTGGCGACTCACCAAGGGCGTCCAACGTCGTGCGGATAGACGGGACTTGCGGGTCAACAAGGCTGGCTTCAGACATGACTGGCGCGCTACGCCGGGGTGGAATTCTCGGAGATCACTTCGGCCAAGGTAGCTGCTATACAGCGCCACAAGGAACCGAGCTCCGTGATCGGCGAGTTCGCGCGCTCAGGTGACTATCATAGCGCCGCTTCGCCGAGGTCATCGCCAATCGTCTACATTGGAGATATCTCGAGCAGGAAGGGTATAATTACAGTTCCCACCGAGATGGCCTTGCTACTCGTGATGTGGATCTGCGCCAATTCGAGGTTGTATTCCCTAAGCATCTTTCGGCAGGTAGAGGCACACGCCCACTCCTCGACCCCCTGGTGCTCGCTGAGTGTGTGCTAGCCTACATGGACCACCGAGGCTATCATCAAGTGGTTTTCAGACACACTCAGCGTGGTTAGCGCAGTCGTATATTGCATACTCGGACTCGACGACAGGTTTGGTAAAGAGAACCTAAAGGTAAGTCTATCGGAAGCATATCAGATGATTGTGATGATGGGCACCGAGTTGTGCAACGTGCAGATGCATATCCCACCTTGGAGGCTCAGTCGTGCCGATTTACAAATCACGGATTCACGGCGGCACTGTCCTTGACCCTCCGGGATATCCGTGATGAATACATTAGTGCTGATGATCTCACATCCGCCGTTTTTCCTCAGTTTTGTCCTAGTCTCACAGTCTATTGCAGGATCGCGAAGCTGGAGCTGATCGAGGAACGCTATGGCATTACGTCATAACGTGGGCTGTGCGTTCTGCGGAGAGCAGTCACCGTTGCTTCACATGGGGTATGATGCGAACGGCGAGACGATCAGAAGTGGCTGCATAATATACGGTCCTAATTCCCCCTTGCCACTAATGTTCAAACAGCTACGTTTCCCCCATGCCATCATTTGCGATGCGGGGCCTATAGTAAGGCGGAGACCTGCATCATGGCGTCGCCCTGGGAATACGTGAGCGGAAGGGGTGGGAAATCGCTCGGAGTGATCACGCCCGGACTCGTCGTTGGCCGTAACACGGTGCAAGATTTATCTCAACGAGGGGCATACCGACAGTCACGTGTAATTTAAGGACCACCAGGCAAAAAAGAAAAAAAAAAGGATCCAAAATACCTCATGGATAGTCGGGCTGGTAAAGGGACCCCTAGCCTAAAGATTTCAGTATCCCCTCGCAACTTTTCTCTGTCATAACATGCTAGTGCGAGCCCTCCCCATCCAACTCGCAACAACTTATTAATCAAATCAGTTTCTCATTTCCGCTCACATTCATAGGTCCCATCACGCTATATAAGTACTCCCCAGCACATCCCGGTCTCTCAACATACTTTGCTAATCTTTTTTTTTCCTGTCATGCCCGGCAGCAGACAATATGACCTCAGAGGGGACCGCAGCTATTGTGATTCTCCAGAGTCTTCACTGCCACCATTGCACGAAGTACTCGGAGGTCCGTCTCATTCTGCTCCCTTGACGAGGCATCCCCTCACAGTACGAGTCCCTTCGTGCATCTTTTAGACCTCCTCGTCCATCCCGCGACCCCACCACCCCTGTCCCGCCCCACTCTGTATGGCTATCGCAGCGGACCCACAGGGAATGTGAGTCGTCTCGGCACGTCAGATAAGGTGACATCGACATACACACACACACAACCAATCCAGAACCCAAGCCACCCCGGTCGTGGAGCAGCATCACGGGCACACTCACCGCCGCACTCACCGCCACAGCCTTCGGCTGCCCCCGCCTCACACCCCCCGTTTGCCCATCATTCTTCTTACACCAGGGCGGATCAATCCATATCGAGCTCGCATCCCTTTTCGAACAGACCGTCACCGTACTCCTATGACCTCTTCAACGTCACTCCCGACGAAGGGCTTGTCCACCAACGTTCTTCTGAGCAGGACGATCTCGATGACTCGAGATCACGCCCGCGGACATCCGGCTCAACCGATCTACTTCGCAAGTATGTTTGTCCAGAATGTGGAAAGCGCTTTGCCAAGCCCAGCACGTTGAAAGTAAGCACCCACAGAACCTTCATGCGGGCACGGGAGCTCAGTTATTTTATGAAACAGAATCATAGTCTAACCCACACGGGAGAGAAGCGTTAGTGGCGCGTGTTTTCTTAGCTCTTGGTCCCAGATCCTGAAACTACCATTTGCTAGCGTTCGAATGCACTCACTCGGGCTGTGGAAAACGCTTTAGTATGGCGAGCAATATGCAGCGCCATATGAGAACTCATACATCTGGAAGCGCATTCCAGGAAGTGACGCTTGACAAAGATGCTAGCGGGGAAGACAGGACCAGAAGGTCCCTTCGATCACAAAACTAGGCCTCAATTATCTCGGCCATAACACGAATCACGTAGTGGAGCCGCCCGCAGCCTCTGTGAGCTCTCGCTCCTCATTTCGACCCCAGAGTATTTATAGACCTGGTGTCAATTCACTACGCACATCTCAGATTGACGCATCACAAATATTATCCTGTCGCAACGTACTGATAGATTTTACTGTATATTTATTTTGGGGGTCTTCAGATACCAGTTATGGAGGACGTTTTCACCCTAAAACATGGTATTCCGGGTGCCTGACAGGGTCATGGGGTTCATGATCACGACTTCAAATCTTCACATTATTTGTTCCCCTCCAAGGGGTATCCGCAGATATCACTATGGGTGCTTCGGAGGTGCTGCGATTCCTGGTCTCCCTTTCTGATTTGATAGGGCATGATGCGGGGTTTTTTTTTTTACTCCTGATGTGAGATTGAATGCAAGTAAAACAGCCTGAGATTTGCTTGAACCACTTGAAGCAAGCCGGCTGGAATAACCAATCTGCAGGTGTACGTCACCTTTCTCAGCAGCGACAACGGTCATGAAAATAAGGAAGAGAGAAAGAGAGAAAGAAAAGAGAAGGTGGCCATGGAGATCGTGACCATCACGTGACTGTGAGCGTTGGCGATGCTACAAGGCAGCTTACCTCTGACCATTTCTATGCTGACGGAGGAGGTCATCTCAGCTGTGTAACCGATCTGATTGATCCACATGCTGCGCTTTATTCATTTCCTTCAAGCCACTGCTCGCGTATGTTTTAGATGAGTTATAAGGTTTACACGCCGCAGATCTTATTGCTGCGGGTGCATTTCTTTCATACCATATCTTCATCCGGTGTCCCACAGACGTGAGGCCGACGAATATTCTCAGTGTCGATATCACGATGTAACCATCAAAAAACTTCTCTCTCGCACGTCCATGGAGCTATATGGAGAAGGCGGTGATGCCCCAGTTGGGATTTCCAGTCCATTCTGCATAATTTCACTGGCAGAATTGACTTCAAGCATTGCATTGCAGGGTGGATGACTGTGTCTTTAATTCGATCCGTAGCTTATGGGAGCGTTTTGCGCCGGGACAGAAGATTGTGATGGATAATCGGAGATTGGGCAAGGATGAAACAGACCGAAGAAAATGCAACCACAATAGCCATCGGCCCATAGCAAAACATGCGACCGATCACTGCTTCTGCAAACCTAGAGTACCCATAAACATGTAGGAGGGGTTGCCTGGACCCTGGATATCATATGTCATGGCATGGCACTACATGTATGAGGTCGGGAGATAGGAATTTGCGGGAGTGGGAGAATGGGATAAGTGCAAAGGAAGAAAACAATACAACACAAGCCACCAGGCTGACTAAAGTTCAGCAGGAGTAAAGCAGTTATTGTTGTCCAGCGAGCCCTAGCACGGAATGTGACCAGAGCTGGTACATATTATGGTACAGCATAATAACAGGTGCTGATTATGTTAAGGTGAGTCAAGCATGGCATTCGTTGTGAGAATTCATCATTTATTAGGTGATATAGGATTGAGGAATATTAGGGTAAAATAGCTAATATTTATAATTAACCTACGTAGTAATTTACTTTGAGAATACTATCAGACATATTTTCTCTACCGTTAAATTTGGAGAAAATTTATCCCCACCAGTGGAGTCGCTGTTCGAACACGCTTTCTTTTCCATAGCCAAATGAATTGGAAATACAGTCCCGAAGCACGAACATCTCAATTTATAGAAAATAAGGTGTCATCCATGTCCTGATTGCAAAAGTTATTCAATATGTGTCCCCTTCAGAAGTTTAGTCCTCACACCTGCAATGTGATGAGTGCTGCTCTTTCTTCCAAACCATTCAGTATATATACAAGACACTCACATATATGTCCCCCAGTTCAATTATTGTATATCTACTAGTTTACTTTACTCAAACTTGCTATCTTATCATGAACTCTCTTAACAAAAAGTCTTTGGACAAACTATCCCCAAGTGAGTACACATATATCATTGTTAACAGTCTAGAAAGCTTTCAAACAATGTAATCAGGTTGGCTGTGACTGACATGGACTTGCAAAAGTCATTCAGATCATGAGACAGAATTCCTTTGAAAGAACTTTCTCTTTGAAACAACACATACCTTCACAAACATTCCAAAAGTCATTTCTGAAATTAGCCCAATGCCATTAATATAAGTAATAAATAAAATAAAATAATTTAAAAAACTCATTGTAATTGTATTGTTTAACTAACATTGCACTTATCCACAACTCTTGCTACTTATAATTCAATTCTGACACTATCCTATTTTCCCAAACCTGATCTCCCATACCCCTAGTATATTAACTCATAACTTACTGTCACAATCAGATAATTCAATTCTGACACTTACCTGTATAGTTCCTCAGTTCTGATATTAACTTAATACACCTGTTATTCCTTCTCTTCCTCTTTTCCTCTCTTCACTACAACCCATGTTAAACTCTCAGCTCTTCCCAGGTTTCCAGTCACTTGGAATCTCCTGAAATACAAGGACAGAATACTGATTCTGCACAATATTAAAGTTAAAGCCAAGTCCTTACAATCCATCCAGAAGTCTGGAACCTCTGGAAGCCGTATTTTGTTAAGTAACCCACCCTGTGTTGAGTAAATAGAGTCTAGGAATGTGTGTAGGAAATAAAATAAATTGAGATAGTTCTGTAGACAATGTTATCACCTCAGTGATACAAAACACTGTGATTGAGTAACTACCTGCAGACAATGTTATCTACTGGAACAATTAGTTACTCTTCCTAATAACTAAATAATAATTTGACTCACCACCTCAGTGATCTAAAACACTGAGGGGTTTGTCTGCATCTGTCCCAGCTACTGTTGGATGATATAGAGAAAAGAGTGGAGACTCAGAAATTCTCAGACACAGACATGTACATGGACATGGACACTGATGGTGGATGTATGTAGATACAAGTGGAGCCTACATGACCAAAGCATCCACAACATTGTATTACACAAATGTAAACCAACAGCTACTGTATTGCTAAGGCTATCCCTGACCAGTATCTAATACTAACTAGCTAAATAAAGAAGCTCTGTCTCTGTGAACTCACCCACAAGTTCACTTGAACATTAACATATTTCAAACCATGAATTAGAAAGACCTGAATGAGATTTACTTAGCAATAGCTGCATATATGCTTCTCTTCTCATATCTGGCATATAAGCACCTGTGTGGATATCTCAGAGGGGGAGTATATGCACATGCAAGCTTTACCTCAACACCCTGGGACTATCATTGTCACCAATCATGTCTCTTTGACATCAGTAGAACCCAACATTTAACAATTTAACAGTGGTATTGAACCAGGACCATGTGATGAAAATTTTGTTTAGCTTGAGCAAAGGTAGTGGCTCATTGAAAACAGATGATACATTAGTAAGCAACTGTAACTAATGTTGTGCAGCTAATAATGCCACTTGAACTATTCTAGCACACCTCCTTGAGAGATATTCAGTCCATAGATTAGACCTCAAATATACCACCATCTTGTAAAAGCCTCCCCTATAAGTGTCATGTAGAAGATAAGCTTTCAATAGGCTCTGTGCAGACTTTTGTTAAATCTGGTGTGGTATAGCTTTTAATTCAGATACAGCAGGCTTTTGGTGTTGGAAAGGCAATCTTCTAAATGCAAGTTCAAAACTAAGACGATATCAGATGAGTCTGAGTATCGTTGTACATATAGTTGTTACTTATACTGAGGATTCCTTATTGTACAGATATAACAAGAAGTTATTCATAATACATTAAAGAACAAAGATAACAAAAAGAACAAAAAGGTTGGTATACTTAGAGATCAATCAAGTGTCCTTACTTTTACAATATTTGGTAGGCTTGGCTGTGAGGGTAACACTGAATGATGTATATGGCTCTGCTACTAAATTGTAGCAGTGGCCGGGAGCTTCCCTGGTCCCTGACTCTCATTTATGCATTGTTTGCATCATAGTATATACATGTTAATACATAGAACAGAAGCAATCTCATCTGACAGTGACAGGCAAGTGAATGGCATGGGACAAAAACAGCCTCATTCTTGCTGGACAAAAAATGAGGTGAATGTATTTGCAAGAGCTGGCATAGGTTTACCTTTTTTTTGGAAAATGACAGCATTTGCTTTTTGGATGCCGCATCAGTTTTCAGAGGTGAAATTAAAACTCCTGACATAAGCATGTGTTTGGGAGCAGGGAGCAATGGGAGCGAGTCTTCTTTGTCATCGCTGTGGGGCCACTTCAATACAGACAGGGAAGAACCCACAAGTGGGTATAGGTCGGCTTTGACCGGCACTGGTTTCAATGCTAGTTGGATGAAATCAATGAGCAACTGGTACGTTTTGGTGCAACAATGTTCATTGTTGCTTTGGTTGGTGGTAGCAGTGACATCCCACCTGAGTGAAAGAAATGTAATCAAAGTAAAGAAGAACAAGAAGAGGCTTACAATGTGGGGGTTACTTGAACAATAACCCAACACCCAGGGAGAAAGCAATTCCTGATCTCAACAGGGTTGACCACATTTCCTTTGAAGTCAACAGCATCAATGTCACCATTTACAATCCAATTAGATGGCATGATGCCATCTCCATATGGCAAGTAGGAGACATCTGCCATTGATCCAAAAGGAGCCATTGGTGTCTCTGTTGCAAAGTATAAAGTATGTTAATGGTGCTGATATGACCACTCACTGCTTTTTGGATCCATCTTGATACAGGTATGAGGCTATCAATTGATTGGAGCTTGATTTCCAAAGTGGTGGGGTGACTGCTTGGATACAAACCAGCTTGCCTGGATTGTTTATGTTGTGGATAGGAGAGATCCAGGAATGAAGGGTGTATTCCTTGTTGGATTCCTCTTCTTCTTGGACAGCATCATCCACTCGTAATGGCTTTCCCTCAGAAAGCCTTTGAAGTCCATCCAAAAACTGGAGCTGTCAGTTTAGAAGCTTTTTGACATCCACTGCAAGATGATGCTCAAATGTGGCTGGGAATTCAAACACAAACTTAAGCTTCAGCCTTGCCAGCTCCTTGTTCTTGTTCCTGCCATCATCTTTTTGATTCCGTGCTTGAATGAATTAAATGTTATACAACACATTGAATCAATGTCATACCCCAGTGAAGAAATGTGAGAATCTATCCCCCAAAATTCCAGTGTTGGATTCATCACCAAGTTCAGCAACTAAGAAACCAGACACCCCTTGAATGGGATGGATGTTGCTGTGCCAGTTCCACTGGCCCTTCTTCTGAAGCTTTCCACTGAACTGTGCAGGGTCCAGGTTCATCAACACATCAGGTTCTTGTTGAACATGATGAAGCAAGGTGGAGATGTTGCTGACATTGGTGATGTGATCAGATGGGATTTCAGACATACTGTAAACTTGATACAGTGGGGAAAGGAAGCAGTGAACATTCCACAGCAAACAGGAAAATAGGAAGTATTCTTTTGCCTAAGTGACATCACAAATTATGCCATACGTACACTGGGTCTACAGTCACAGAAGTGTGACAATGGCTGAACGTTGGAACAGAATGTACTCAATCAAAAGAACATGTATCCAATTTTGCATTGTAGTAACATCCATTTCACTGTTTAAGTCTACTCTGACAGCATGTTCACTCCATAAGACATTATTAAGAATTACTGGTAAAAAAAGTCAGGGTACCATCGAAGAAAGGTTGATTAACACTTTCTTGACAACTTTGCACACAAACTGAACAAGCCACCTGAGTAAAGGTAGGTGAATGTATGTACTGTAAGATGTAAGAAACAGTGACCAGTAATGGATTTTCAGGAAATAGGACTGGATTCTTGATTATCAAATTGTGATGCAAACTGTCTCGTACATCATTGAACCCCAACGACATTTGATTTCCTATGTCTAGCAGGGTTTCTAGACCAAGTCCTATGCCAGAGCTAATGTTCGTTTGAATTGACCATTCTGCTTTCCATGCATCCCTTGAATTAGCATATAAAGCAAATAAAGACATGATGATGGCATCATAAGCACAAGACCATTTAGATGCATCCCAGCAACAGCCTTGCAAAGAGGTTGGAGGTTGAAGAGGTGTACCTTTTGCAGTGTCAGTGTATAGATCCAATTTGTTCAAACAAAGTTCTGTTTTGTTTTGTAGCAGAACCAGAAGTTTCCATATTTTCAAATATAGGATTAGCAGTGACAGTACTTATGCATTGTTCTGATTCAAAATCAGGGACATGTATGATATTCCCCACCTTGAAGTTATATTTATCAAAGTATTGTGGGCCAATGCCAACAGATGTGCATCTTCTTTTCTTAATGGAAGTGAAAGAGGCTTGTTCAGCTGCTGCAAAGTAACAGGAAACATGTTAAAGAAACCATGTCTAGATTGAGCCCTTGAAGCTTGTACATATGCACTGGACCCTGGAATGGTTAAGTCTGCTAAAACTTTTGGTATAGTCTGACCTTGACAAGCATGACTTGTCAATGCAAAAGCATGTTCAATGGGAAGCTGGTGACAAGTGACTTTTCTTCTTGCTTTAACACCATTTTCATCTGTCAGATCAGTTGTAAAACTCCAAGTAATAGGCTGAACAGGAAAGCAGGAAGCAGGTGAGTTGCTACAATGGATAGGACTGCCCAGGAAGTTCACAACAACAACAGTTGCAAAAGTGAAATTTGAAGGACATTATTCTGTTATTATTTGTTTTACAACACCTCTTGATCCATTAGTGAGTTTCAAATCAACTGAAATGTTTTTGCATTGTAAAATAATGGGCATTCCAATGTATAATGGAATGAATGAAGGCAAGCCTCTTTCTTTTATGAATTGGGTGGTGTCCATCTGTAACAATTTCAAATGTTGAGGTGAAGGCACAATGGCATTGCTTATGGAATCTACTGCAGCACACATAACAAGGCCAGGAGCATTGTCAGATTTACAAATGGCACTAGCTTTATAGAAGTTAACTGTTGAGCGCAATGTGGATGTTATGATGGTAGCATCTGCATTTGGACATGTACTCATGTCAATACCATCAGGGTGTGACATGCACTTAATTGTACATGAATTGAATAATTCTATGTCTTCATCTGTACACTGGCATAATCACAGGTTATTTACTGCAATACTATATGCATTATCAAGCTCCATGCACTTCTGTTCAGTTAATTCTATAACTGTGTCAACTGATTTCCACACTAGACATCCTAGCCATTTGGCTATTTCTGAATTTGATTGAATCAGATTCTTTGACACAGTGTGATATAATGGTGTTTCAGACACTGGTGGATGTTGATGAAAATCCCCTGCAAATATTATAATCGTGCCTCCAAACCATGTGGTAGGATTTTCTTTTGCAACACATAAGGCTGATCTAACTCAGACAACAGTTGTGCACCTACAGCTCTGACCTCATCAAGGAAAAGGACATCAACTGATTTCCATTCATCCTGCAAAACACACACTTTTTTTAAATTAACCAACACTGTGTAGTCTTCACAATTTTCTCCGGGTTTATGATTAACTTTGCCTTTATTTCTTTGTTTAATTACAATGCCTAATCCTTTGTAAATATTCACACCACCTATAATCTTAGCAGTGCCTCCAGTTGGAGCTAGATAATGGATTTGATGACCACAATTATATGAAACCATTAGTCAGTTTAATGCATTGATGACATATGTTTTTCCTGTTCCACCAGGCCCAGTCAGGAATATGCATAATTGGTCAGGTTTTTTCATATTATCAGTATCAGGTAACAAATCACACCTTTTTGATGCATGATATGCATGTAAAGTAAACCATGCATTTGCTGCAATTAAAAACGCTATCTGCTGCAATTCATTCAATTTGAATTCTCTACAAATTCTAATACACAACAAGGAAGGGGATACAGTTTCATCATTGCTAATGCCAGATGGTATAGTAGTGACTTCAGGGTCATATGAAGCAGAACTAGTAATATTTCTGAATTCTTCCTCAGACAAAGTTAGGGGCATGCATGCAAAGTTCTGTTGGTTGTCAATATACAATGCATCCCTTCGATTTGCAACAATAACAGCCTCTTGTTGTTCAACTTCCTTTTTCCATATATTTAGTTGTGTGGATGACACTGAGGAAAAGCTACAGTTGTTGCAGGATCAGTATTGATATGAGAATATGTAGTTTCTTTTGAAAACCAGTTAGAGTAGTTGAGCAAAGCTATCACACTGCTGCAATAAGGATTTTTATTATCCTTCTTCATTGATCAATCTATATCAACTCCAATTTCATCTGAAGAAGCTGGAAAATTAATCTTCAATGCATTTGACCTTGTTAATAGTTGATCTTGCTTTCTCATATGTTCTGCATCTCTTGCATCTTGACATTTATGAATGGCCTCCCAGTTTAACATAATTTGTTTACTAAATTCATCAAATTCATGTGCTTCAAAGCAATCTTGAAATGAATGTAGCTGTTCAATCAATGGAGTAATACTGAAGGGTTTGAAATGAGCCAACATAAATTCCAAATACAAATTTCCAGATGTTTTTCTTGGAATTGAACAACCAACCACTCTGGGAACAATCAAGTTTGGACCAAGATCATGTAATTCTGGGTTTGTATGTAAAAAATTAGTTCATAACTTTGAGAAAGATGGTGAGGATATTTTAGGCAATAATGACAAGGTGGTCTTGCATCATTCAAAGCAGGTTTTGTAATCCTCTGCAAATGTACACATCTTGTGAAGTTATAAAAATTAAGCTCAGAAAGGTCATCATCCCTGAACCAGTAATCCCAAAAAGGATTATTTCAAAGTAACTTCCCATCATGATCAAGGGCTATTTTCTGTGAACACTGCTGAATTTCATTTACACCATCAGTTTCATTAACATCACCCACACAAGTGCCATTTTTTTTTTCGTTCCAATAACCTTTTGAATAAATGTTTTGAAAATGATTCAGTAGCAAACCTGATGACATGGGGATTGTCTGGTGAGATATTATGGTGCTGTCTAAACCTCTTAAATACCTCACTGCTTGTTGTCCATGAATTTGTTGTTGATGTGTAAACTGTGAAACACATTTGTGAAGCAAACCTCTGGCATGTTCAACATCAGACATCATTGGCCCTGAAGGGGCAGAGGCAACAGCTTGGGACAGTAAAGAAAGCATCTCATCCATTTTAACATCCATTTTAGTAATGTAGTCTGTGATATAAAACATAGTAGCTTTAGCAGCCTTTCTGGATAGGATGCATCTAATATCATGATTGTGACGGCACATGACTAGTATATAAGGATTAAAGAAATTCACAGTTGGATCACAACACATTAAGAACACTGAATTACTTTCTTCATCAAAAAAAGAATGGTCTACTACTTCATGTGGAAACAGAAAGCCACATTTTCCTTCATTGCCATATTTAGAGCACCTTTCTATGTGTATGCTGTTGTAAAATTTCCTAATTGGCTTTAATCTCCTAAATAAACTCAATGTCCCATTCCTTTCTTTGGTATTCTGTAGCATGAACAGGTGGTGGAACATTTGGTCTTTGTGTTCAAGGTTCAAAATGAGGATCCTCAATATAATCAACTTCAGGAAAATGATGGTGACTTATTGACTCAAAATAAGCAAAAAATCTGGTCTCAAACACATCATGTTTCATTAACTTATTATGAATGTCAGCAGGATTCAATCCACCTAACGGCCATATTAAAAAATGACCATGAAAGCTACCATGTTCAGTTAATTCAGTAGTTCCAAAACATGCTTGTAAATTCCCAAGAATCCCACCTTCAATGCAACTGTCATGAGTTTCATAACTCCACCCAAACAAGTGTCCAAAAATAGCTTCAATGCAAAATGTAAAGAAATCAGAAGCTGCTACAGGATCATGTGATAAGTGAATAGCATGTTCACTAGCAGATACTAAAACAGGATAACATTGTCCCAAATCAACAGTAGTGTCTCCATAAAATAATTGAAAGATTGGACTATGAGATGCACATGGATTCAAAGTCAAAAAAATCAAAGGTATTCCAAACATTCCAAAGTAACCACGAATACAGCTGTGAGCTAATAGTTTGGATGCTTCAGAACCTCCTGAGGAATATGAGCTGAAATGGTGTTGACATGTTTTAATAATTCAAATGCTTTCTTCTCTGAATTTAATAAATCATACAAGTCCCTCTCTTGTTCCAAATGATTAGCTAAATTTTTAAGTTGGTCAGGAGATAAGGAAACAATCCTTTTAGCTATTTCAGTGAAATGCTGCCTTTTGACTGTAAATGCAGTGTGGAGATGTCCAATTCTCCTTTGGTGTATGTTTAATGCAACAAAAATGAAATATTTATGATAACGAAAGCTTTGATCATGAATATCTAAATAATATTCAGCTTGTGCTCTGAAGCTAATGTTATTTTGACGGTGGTGATCTTCAAAATCACCTACATTAAGAGGATATAAAGTAGGAAACATGCCAGGGAACAAATCAGGATTACAATACTCACTCACAACACTGCCATGTGCAATAGCCAAATCTGGTACAGATGAATCTTTAGGAACCAAGTTTCTAAGAGCAGCTGCTATAAGACACCATCCTGGAAACCTTGAATTTTCAGGATCAGAAATTCCCATGCACTCAATCATATAGTTTCTTTGTTGCATGGCATCACTAGATGATGAGGCAGGATGGAATGTAATTCCAGCTGTTTCCTCTTCAAACAATTCTGCAGGATCTGAAGATTCATCATGTATATCCCGACTTTGAATATCAGGTAAATTGTCATCAATTGGGTATTCATCAACATTGTGTAAATCTAGGAATACAGTATCATAGAGTTTATTGTTTTCTTTCAAATACAGTAAGAAACTCTGAATTTTTTGTTTATGTACCCGAAAAAACTTGCCTAGTTTCTTAGGGTTAAATTTAGTACGTCCAACAAATACGACAGTCAGAGTTGATATAATTGATGCAACAGTATGTTGCAAACAGATGCAGTCGAGATGATATTTTGTTCATGGGTACAAGTATTCTCATGATATACAAAAGCATCTTTTACATCATATGATTCATATAGTCAAGTAACATAAGCAGATGTTTGATAAATGGTACAGACCATTTCTTCAACCCAAGTTAAATCGTGAAATTCATTAGGCAATTCTCACCAATAAAAATGATCTACCAAAGCAATCGTGGTATTTTATTCTTTGAGAGGAAGTTATAGCAATTCATTCAGAATTGTACACATATCACTATCGCGAAATTGTATTGCAGGTTTCCAGAGCAGTAAACCATTCAGTGAAGGAGACAAGTAGATTATTGCATCATCATTTCTTTCATGAAAATGTTTAGCCAGGAAGGGATCATTTGTGTTCAAAAGATGTAAATTAAGAGGCAATTCCTCATGTGGTTGAACAGTTATGGAATGAAGGAGTACTTTACTATGTGCACGAGCACAACATGCACATGCAACTGGTGCTGTATAACATGTACCCAATCTATATGCAGTCAGACAATTTCCAATGGTGTCAGAGCAAGGCAGACTAGGCCAGTTTGATACTACTTTCTTTTTTTGTTGAATGAATTCTTGCAACATGTCTTCAGTTTCTTTTTTATGCTCTTGCATCCGAAAGTAAGTAGAGTGCCAAAGTCTACTGTTATGAGTGAGAACACAAAAAACATCAGAAGTAAATTCACTCCACAAATTATTATCAATCGCAGCTTTGCAAGATACTGGAAAAGTAAATGACATAGGAGTGTAGCACAACACAAGTTTCATTAGTGAGTTTTTATCATACTGTTGAAGTTGCTGAACCCACAAGCGAAAAGTTGCAAGAAGACACTGAGATACATCTTCAAATTTACAAGGAATTCTAGGTCAGCGTGACTCATGCAAATTTCTCAAACACTGAAGAATTTGATGTGAATTCAAAACCTGGCAAAATAAAGTCAGCGTTAAACAAGTCATCATAATGCATTATACAAGGCTGGCTATGAATGACATTCGGAAAATCTGTAGGGGGTATCTTCAAAAGCAAAAACAAATATACACCATAGTAATATTCAAATAGGACACTTATCAAATGGCACCGCATGTAATCTTCACGATACTTCAAATGCAATGTACACATGACAGAAGTCAATTCAGATGTAGACATGACTGCAAAACATTGGCAATGATCACGGAATGAATCTACAATGAATGAAGCTATCACATTCATTGATGTCACCTACTACCAGCAAGGTGAGTGCTTGGCTCTTCTGGCTAGTTACATGTGACTTAACCACAGACCAGGTCTTGTTAGATATGGGTGAGAATCTTGCTTCTTCATCCTATTCCATCCATCTGACTGTACTACAGATTTGTGCTTACATTCACTCTCACTAACACAATCACAGACAAGGTATTT
>QMFG01017358.1:0-15959 GCA_003314545.1 Ramaria sp. MG151
TTTTATTAGTTAAATCCACTTCAAGGAATGTAAGATCATTGGCTGTGATCGACATGAACTGCAAAGTTCATTTGATTCATGAGATAGAATCCTTTCGGAACCTCTATCTCTTCAGAACCATGCATTTCATTCGCAGATGTTCCAAAAGTCATTTGCTTTTACTGTAGGATTTCTATTCACTTTCCAAACCAATTCGATTATCATTAGGAATATTTCCGAACACTTTTACTAACACAACATTCATCCACAACATTTATCACTGTTATTCGGATTCTGACAAGATCATTGGCTGTGATCGACATGGACTGTAAAGTTCATTTGATCTACGAGGTAGAATCCTTTCAGAACCTCTATCTCTTCGGAACTAAGGTAAAAGTCACTAGGAATGGGCACCCTTTACATAATATGGGCGCCTATGTCACGTGAGTGCAAAATCTTCTCACAAAAAAAAATGAAAAGTGCTAGAATTTGCCTGGAAATTAGTTTTGAAAAAGAATTTTCAACAAAAATATAATTCTGCAATAAAACTAGGACTGAGCTTCCATGTCTCCACTGCTACCACCCCCCCACCCTACAGTCTACCCATCCTGTCCGTACCAAAGACCGTTTATGTGATCGATAGCCGAGGAGCCGAGTCACGTGATCTCGGTTATCAACCACGTGACCTGCAAAATTTTTCTTCATGAAAAATGAAAAGTGCTACAATTTGCATGGGAATTATAATTTTTTTTTTTTTTTGGATATTTTGACCTTAAAATTGCTACTAGTCACTCAATTTTGTGTTTTTTTTCTAAAGTCTCTGCAACAAGTCTTAGCAAGTAATATACTAAACATATTCTAGGAGCTAAATTTGTATTTTATCCCTCTCCTAATATCAGTGATTTTGAAGAAAATGAGCTTCATGCTTATGTAAGGGGTGCCCATTCCTAGTGACTTCTACCTTATGCATTTTGTTCGCAAACATTCCGAAAGCCATTCGCTTTTACTGTAGGATTTCTATTCACTTTCGAATACCATTCTATTATTATTGGAAACATTTCCAAACAGAATTACTAACACCATATTCATCTACAACTTTTATCACTGATATTTGGATTCTGACAATGTCTTTCTCACATATCTTGCACTCAATAGGTATTCTTTCCCTTCTAGACTACATCACATCTTTCTCATATATCTTGTGCTCAATAGCCATAAAGGCCTTGAGCCCCCTTATTTTTTCACACCCACCCTGTCCCCTTTCCCATAAATTCATATCTCAGTTCCTCTGTACATATGCTTGCGCCAGCTTGAGCATGGCCCCTGTCCAAGTTGTGCAAAAGAGCACTGGCATCACAACCAGACTTGCTCACCTATCTGTCACAATCGAGCAAGCATAGATCTTGGAAAATGAAAACTGCTACGATTCGCACAGGAATTACCAAATATATATATATATATTAACCTTAAAATTGCCACTAGTCACTAGAGAGTATTGGTTACAAATAATTATCAGCCTCGGTATATTCCATAAATGCTAAAAAATTTCAAGTGACTATGTGCAAGTTATAGCTGTGCACAGTCACATTCTGTCACAACATATGAATCCCATTCCCCTAGGTAATTTCTACAGTATTCATCCATTTACCCAGTATCCCATGCCTCCAGACCCTTCTGAAGGCTCTTATTATGTAACTAATAATGAGTAGCCAGAATTTGCTTTTTTTTTTTTGTGGTGGTCCACAGGCATGACAGGCAGTGGTGGTTGTCACGGGATGTCGTGGGAATAGTTATATCTTAGCGCGCTTATATTATAAGAAAGGTAAAAATTTTATCAGACTCAAATAATTATGAGTCACTAATACTCTCTACTCAGTTTTGCGTTTTTTTTCCAAAATCTCTGCAACAAGTCTTAGCAAGTAATATACATATTCTAGGAGCTAAATTTGTATTTTATCTCTCTCCTAATATCTAGTAGCAATCTATACTATAAAGCGACTGGCTTCATGCTTATGTAATGCTGAGTCATTAAACTGAGTTTCAATCTGTGCGCCCAGCAAGGCTTTGAGTCGCCCCGCGCCATTTCCATATGCTATGTCAGAGTTTCAAATCTCCTTCATTTCGTGTTCCTCACAGTTTTGCTGCCCCGCTGCCCCGCGTCGTTTATTGCCACTGTGCCTCTCATTCACTTAATTTGGTTCCCATCTTCCTGAATAAGTGAGTCTCTGCATGTCTTTTTTTTGCTTTTATTCACCTATTTTGTCCTTTCTTTGGTTCTGGGTCTCTGAATGTCTTTTTTGTGCTTTTATTCACCTGGTTTTGCTCTCCCATGCCAGTGCCTTTCTTTCTTTGAGTTCCAGGAGCATAGCTGAGTCTCTTTTTGCTTTTTTTCACCTATTTTTGTTGTCCCATGTCAGTGCTTTCCTTTCTTAGAGTTCCAGAAGGTGAGTCTCTATCCCCTTTTTTTCACTTTTTTTTCACCTATTTTGTTGTCCCATGTTATTACTTTCCTTTCTTTGAGTTCCAGGAGCATAGATGAGTCTCTGAAAGTCTTTATTTTGCTTTTTTTCACCTATTTTTGTTGTCCCATTTCAGTGCTTTCCTTTCTTTGAGTTCCAGAAGCATAGGTGAGTCTCTATCCCCCTTTTTCACTTTTTTTCACTCATTTTTGTTGTCCCATGTTAGTGCCTTTCTTTCTTTGAGTTCCAGGAGCATAGGTGAGTTTCTGAAAGTCTTTATTTTGCTTTTTTTTCACCTATTTTTGTTGTCCCATGCTTTCCTTTCTTTGAGTTCCAGGAGCATAGCTGAGTCTCTATCTCCCCTTTTTCCACTTTTTTTCACCTATTTTTGTTGTCACATGTCAGTGCTTTCCTTTCTTTGAGTTCCAGGAGCATAGGTGAGTCTCTATCCCCTTTTTTTGCTTTCTTTCACCTATTTTTGTTCTCCAATGCCAGTGCTGTCTTTGCTTTGAGTTCCAGGAGCATAGGTGAGTCTCTATCCCTTATTTTGGTTTTTTCACCTAATGTTACTCTCCCATCCCAGTGCCTTCCTTTCCTTGGGTTCTGGTAGTATAGGTAACTCTCTGACTCTATAATTTTCCCTTTTTCCACCTATTTATGTTTCCCCATGCCCTTCCAGTCCTTCCTTTGGGCCACAGTGGCATAGGTTAGTCTCTCCATCTTTTATTTTTGCTTTTTTTCACCTATTTTGCTCATCCATGCCAGTGCCTTTCTTTCTTTGGGTTCACATCTCTTATTTTCACTTTTTTCCATTTCATTTATTTTGGTTCTCTGATTCTCGCCTCAGCATCCTTTCTTTGAGTTCTGGTGGAATAAGTGAGTCTCTGCACCTCTGATTTTAGCTTTTTTTCCACTTAAGTTTGTTCTCCCATGCCAATGCCATCCTTTCTTTGAGTTCTGGTGGAATGAGTGAGTCTCTGTGGCTTTGATTTTAGCACCCACACTATCCCCCAGACCAAGGTAGAGCTACCCTTGGGACCGTGATTTTGAGAGACTGTGATCAGACTCTCCACTGCATGCCCCTCATTGCCTCTGAGCCCATGATGGGCTGTTTATGTGAACATGAGTGTGACTTGCCACCACCTGCTCACCACTTCATGCCTCCCCATTTCACTCACCATGCATCCTTTTCACCAAATCTGCATGGGCCCATGACACAGCCTCTGCCACCTCCCCTTGCTCTCACACTACACCATGTGTGACTGCCCCAGCGCTGCAGAGACACCACTCTGTGTGTATCCCAGTGCAGATTCTGTTAAAGGAGCTGAGGATCAAGGAGAACAATATCCTGTGGAATATCTCAATTCTATTATCATGGGTGGGTTGCCTCCATCCCAGCTTGAAGTGAAATAAGGTGTACCTTTAATGCTCCTTCAGAATCTGGCTCCTGGCCTGGGACTCTGTAATGGAACAAGGGTTAGATTAATGAATATGACCAAGAAAGTACTACATGTGAAGATCACAACTGGGCCATGTGCAGGACAGTTAGCATTCATTCCTGGGATTACTCTAACACCATCCTCTGAGGAGCTACCATTTGAGTTACATCGACGCCAGTTTCCTGTACGTTTAGTATTTGCAATGACTATCAACAAGTCCCAAGGACAGTCTCTAGGAACAGTAGGGATAGACTTGGGATATCCTGTGTTTGGGCATGGACAGTTTTATGTTGGTGTATGAAGAGGGAGAAATTGGAGCAAAGTGAAAGTTTTCCTTAGGGAAGGTAGAGAAAGCATGAACATTGTGTATAAGGATGTACTGCTCAGGGCCTGATAGTGATTTAGTTTTTAATTTATTTAGTTAGATATGATAGAACTGATAAAGAGGATTTAAAAGACAGGGATAAATAGATTGTAATGTATGAATATATGTAGAAAGAGTATGTATAGATGGAGGGAAATAGGATGAGTGTTGAGAATAGATGAAAGAATGAAAGTAAGGAGTGAAAGAAGTAACTACAAAGATTCAGAAAGACAAATGTATTACTTCAAGGTAGTTAAAGAGACAGTAGCATTAGTTAAAAAATAAAGATTGAGAAGTGTCAAAGTTCAAGGGTGGAGTAAGGATTCACTCTCTTGCATTGAAGCCAAGTGTAGTGAGGATTTGCCTTCTTGCAACGAAGCCAAGCGCAGCGAGGATTCGCCCCTTGCAACGAAGCCGAGCATAGCGAGGGTTCGCCCCTGTGGCGAAGCCACAGGAGCTGCCGGGTGGCCGAAGGCCACCAGCGCAGCTAGTTTTGAAGAAAATGAGCTTCATGCTTATGTAAGGGGTGCCCGTTCGACCTCTACCTTATGTGTCGCAGCATTTGCTTTGAATCTCTCTGACATGAGACTGCAGGATACCGATGGCCTTCGCATCCATGCATGATTAATAAGGGAAAGGTGAAGTGAAGTTAAACGTTTTGATTAAAAGAAAGGCGTTCACCGTAGCTTGCGAGTGCTAGTCACAAGCAAATCGGGCATGGAATTGCGTTGCTGGTGAAATCGCTATAGCGCCGAAGGAATTGTTGGCACTGCAAGCTCATTTCGTTATTTCTGGGATTATGTTTCAGGCTGGCTACGTCTTGATACTGTGATCCAAGGGTTTCTCCATGAAATGACCTGAGTAAATTTTGGCTAAAAGCGCAGTAAGCATATCTGTGGTGTCTTAGACCACACAATATACATAAGCGCTGTGGTAAGCACGACCGAGTACGCGTCTGACAAACTCTTCCATCATGGAGGTCTGCATTTCGAGTAGTCGAATCTTCGCGACGTCACGAAGGTTAGTCTGGAACGATAACTCACCAACAGGTTCCTCCTCTCCTCTGTCCTGCATGGCTCTGGACGCATGGACGAATTTTAACAGCAGCATGTTGCACTAGAAATCATAGCGGTACCAGGAAGCTCCACAACCCCAATATTTGCCATACATCCTTCTAGAACTATGAGAAACTATTTGCATGTGTATCTGCGCCTGAGACACTCCGTGATGGAATTAAAAAGGGACTCCATTAAACATCCGTCTTCAGACAAGAGGCCTACAGGCTCTCCTCATTAATAAGATTCCCCCTCCCGAGCGGAAAATTCACGATATTGTGATTAAGAATGGCTGCTCTTACTGCTTCTAGGTCAGCTATATTGGGTGCGTGCCTGGTCAAATAAAGTTTCCAGAAGTAGCATCTTATCCGGAACATCATTAGCAATCCTGGTAGTGTTTAGCCTGATCGTCTTGGGATTAAACGCCAATTTTTTGAGTATTGCTACCTTCAATAATGACGACGATGGCATGTTTGCTTTCGAGAGTACAGGAGTCACTGTAGCCGTACTTGTGAGCCCTTACGCGCATTCCATCTTAAATCGCAGCTAATTTCCAGCAGACGCTTGTCACTCTCATACCCATGTATGTTATTTCTTATTATTTTGTCCTTGATAGAGTCTGACGGATAGTTACCTGGATAGATTGGCTATGAGTTTTCTTCAGAGGCGATCGGTTAGTTCCTTGGTACTGTTTGAAATTGGCTGGGTCTGTGAGTGGTGGTTTCATCCGTCATTGGTCACACCTCATATTAGTGTTTTTTATTTCATTCTTTTTAGTGATACTAATGATACTTTGGGCTATTGCCGCTGGGAAAGCATCGGGAACTTCTATATTAACGGATATATGTTCAGAAGCTGATGGTGATCATCCTAGTTTTGCAGATGGTTCACCTAAGCTTACTTTCGGCAGATGACATGGTATCTTTCTGCCATCAATTCCAAGCTGCTCAGGCATTTTCTTGGTTGAATTTTATCATCCGTGAGTGAAGGAAGTATAACACACCACTTTGTAGCTCACACAACCTTTTTTCAAGTGCTTTTATGGTTGACAACTATTTTAGTTGTGGCCGTGAAAGGACACAAACGTGGGTATACCAAGGTCTGGACGTACCCCCTTTCCGATGCCGCGCTCCTAAGCAAGTCCACATCGCCTCTGGCGTACGTGGATCCGAAGAACATTGCTCTCCCTCCCCAAACCCCGCAAGTGCAGTACACAGATCAGGAGATACTAATACGGCAATCAGAGGTGACACCCGCTCAAGTCCATTCAGCATCCCCTCAAGTAACATCACCGCAAGAGTATCAAGGAACTTTTCCTCTACGACAAAGCGACCACATGATACCTTTCCCGCAGCAAGGGTATCGGCAGACGACGCTTATTCCGCATCAGGAGCGACTTTCTCTTCCCCCTCAAGCATAGAAAGAACCGTCCCAGGCCTTATATGCTGTATTTGGACAGTCGTGTATCCCCCGCGAAGTGACTCCTTTCTTGATTCCATGTACATCCGTAGTTGAAACAGTTACCTATCCATTTCTTGTCTGATATTGTGATCTCCCCCTCCCCCTCTTCATCATTGTGCAGGTCGCGACAATACCAGCATGAGTGTCTAAGGACTTCAGATCCCCTAGTATTGGTCAGGCCAAGCTCTGTATAACATAACATCAATGAGATTTGTTCTCAAGGAACTAATGTTGGTAGTAACCTTAAGCGTCGCGAAGCACAGTATACAATAGTTTCGTCTTTCACATACTACCGTCACATCCGCAGACTTACTAATCCCCGAACAAGTCTCTCGGTAACCTCCTCAGGTTCCTGCCTCGCCATCTCTATGATACTTAATAGCTTCTTGACCCCAACTTGTAGACCAGTATCATACTCATCATCGCTGTAACCAGCTTGTCTTAATTTGTTCATAGCTTGGCTCAGCTCCTCCTCTCTTGTAAAGAGGTTGACTTCCCTCAACACATTTTTGACAGAGCGGAGTGTAGTAATTGGGGGAACGTGAGTGTCGGCATCGAATACTTCCGACATTTGGAGATCAGTCAACATGCCACGAATGGAAGTCGTAGCGATGATGAGTAACCGACGGCCCTGATATTCACAGTTAAGCTAGATTGATACACTGCTAAAAAATCATACCTTCGGAGGGGTCCGTTGAAGCAGAACTAAAAGAGCCTGCAAAACGGCATTTGAAAACCGTGGGCCAACAGGAACCCAACCTATCCCAACACAAAAATCAGCCAAAAGACCTTGTTACAAGCACTTTCCCCACCAAGCAGCCGCTCAATGTTGTCGAGAACAATGACGCTTAGCGGACTTTTATAGCTATCAGCGAATACCTTGTTGATTGCAGCGACTTGCTGCGATTCGGAAAATCCCACCATACTGTCGGGCGATATTAATTTGATGAAAGGAAATTCAGATGCTTTTGCAATCGTTGCCGCTAATGCTGTTTTTCCTGATCCCGGAGGACCATGGAGGAGGAGGGAGACCCGAGGTGTGCGAATTGAACTTCGCACTTGCTCCACGAAAAGTTCACCATCTTCCAATATGGACTAGGTAAAATAAAATAACTTTTTATTTGTGAGCGGCGATTGATTGAGCACTTACTCTGATACTGTCATGGAAATGGTAGATACCATTCTGCACGACTGTCTGTAATTCTTCCTCAGAAACCCCAAATGCTGGCTGAACTTCGTCGAAAGCATGCATAAAGTCATCCCTGTTGACTCTAAGTTTGTCGATATCATCCGAGATTCCGGCCATAGTCCCAACCTAACTAAACTGTTATGTCACCCCGCGCACGCCTCACGACTGACACACCTTGACGTGTCGGTTAAATGCAAAACTTGTTGCACTTTTGACCAAACCACCAATTTCAGCTCCGGAAAAATTCTTTGTCAAAGTGGCAAGTTCTGCCAGATCGACATCACTATCCATGACCTTATTTTGCCTCATTTTCGCTGTGTGGATGTTCAATATCTGATATCGACCATGTTCGTCAGGCAAGGAAATTTCCATGTGGACTTCGAGACGGCCTGGACGCAGGAGCGCCTCGTCAATCATGTCCAAACGGTTGGTCATACCAATAAGTAAAATATTGTTCAATTGGTCAACACCATCCATCTTGGCGCAATGTGAGCACGCGGTACTCATTAACCCGAGGAATACAGACATACTTTGGATAGAAGCTGGTTGACAACGCTATCTCCCACACCGGTGCCACCCCCTGCACCAGATCCACGCTGTTTGCAGATAGCATCTAGTTCGTCAAAGATGATGATGTGGAGACCACTGTCGTCTCCCTTTTCCTTGTACTGTATTCGACCAGTATCAGTCTTATAGGAGCCGACTTGTGGGAGGAGGGGGGTTACACACCTCCTTCTCTGCGTCGGCGAAAAGTTTACGGATATTTTCCTCTGAGGCACCAACAAATTTGTTCAGGATTTCTGGACCATTCACGATCTTTGGCTCGCGGGCATTAAGCATTTTACCAATTTGCCGTGCCATGAGAGTCTTTCCAGTTCCGGGTGGTCCGAATAGAAGAATACCTAAAAGGAATAGATATTTCATCGGTGAAGAGGATCTCCATTATGCACCATACCCTTTACATGTTGGATACCAAGTTTTTCCACGAGCCCAGGTGGAAATACGCGAGACGCAAAAGCACGTCGAAAAATCACACTGAATTCCGAGTCCAAGCCACCAATCCCCATGTCTTCAAATTTGAAGTTTGGTGCGAGAATCGCATTAGAAGGTGCTCTGACTACCGTTTAATGATCTTTGTACGCCAGCACAGGGGTACAGACGTACTTTTTATCACTACTTTTGATCTTAATGCGACTGTCAGCTGCTTTGATGAAGCTAATAGACGTCTGGTCCATTAATACACCCATTGAGGATAATCCACCTGCTGCACCCCTTCTTTTCTGCTGCCCTTCCCCAAGCTCGAGATTACTCAAACCTTTGACAATAGCCTTCAAGTTCTGTCCATGAAAATCAAAGACCAATTGTTGATCCAATCCAAATATTAGGCCATCAAATGCTCTTATAAAATTTTTAGACATCTCGTCCGCGGAGAATTGCTCTGCAATTTCTAATCCGCGTTTCCAGAAACCGACTTCCAAATCCAAGGAGTCCAAGAAGATCTCTGTGGGAGGTAACTCCAACGAGGATAAAGTGACAAAGTCCCCTGAAATAGAGAGGCCCATCCATTGCCGCTGGCTTGAAGAAGCCCCAATCTGCCCAGGAGCTAGCTTCCCTGTGTTATCATGCCTTATTGTCGACATGCGTCAGTATACAGTGCAAAAAAGGTTCACTCAACGAACTGGCCTTGTAGTCAATGGATATTGGTTATTTACTAACACATGGATGCCGGTGGGGAAGTCGGAAGGATGAACTACCAGGCAATTGGATAATGCTAGCGCTGAGCTAGGACATTCGACAACTGAGTACCTGAGCAAGTATTTAATTTCAGAACCACAAACTCCAGCTATATTCCATACTAACGCACCTGCCGCCTGCTATTCGAGGTTGCTGTCTGGCGGGGGCAGGGGCTCCAAGACGCGAATCTCGAGAGAGTTCGTCCATGCGTGGTGGTGGGACACGATTACCTCGAGGTCCCGAGGGCAATGGCGCATAGTGTGGGCCGTCCGTGGGACGTCCATAACCAGCGCCTTGTGATGGAGGTTGGGGATCTCTTCGGAAGAATGCCATAGGTTCGTAAGAATGCTTCTAGGTCGACCAATGAATCAGGTATTGAAGTCGACGTGTCTGGTAGGGTATGCTGTGTTGGTATGTCACACTGTCACAAATGCGCCGCCACCATACCAAGACGATGTTGTCTTCGACAGACATTTGCCCAAATGATTGATATTCGATTAAGAATTACAATAATAGCCAAAAGAAGGGGGGTTGACAGCCCTTGAGCTGCCTTCGGCGTAATACTATGAGACCGACACACGAGTACCGGCACTCCCCTTACTTCCCCAAACATCGAGCGCCGCCTTGGTTACACCTATACGGCGTCCAGTCCATTCTTCTTCTCCGACTTTCTCCGCCCAGTCATCACCTTCCGACCAATCATCCCACGTTTGTTCCACTGGGCCTCCTGGAACTGTTAGTGAGGCCTGCGAAAGTGTCGATTGATGGGGATGGCGTGGTTGTGTCTTGAGGAGAGAGGGTGATGTGGTATTTATAGATAATGGGAGATGGGTGGGGGATGGAGTCACTGATATAATATAGTTTGTGCCATTTGACGATTGAGGCGGGGGTCGCCGGATTGGAGGCGGTGGAGATCGCCTCTTAAACTTCTTCGACGTTCCTGAAGATATAGATGAGGCTGTAGAAGAAGAATCAGGGGTTACGGGGCTTATAGATGTGTTCACTGTCGGTGCTGCGGGAGTGGAACGTTCCGGAGGATATGAATGTAGGTTGATAGAGGTTGGCTCCACCAGAGTAGACGACGACCCAGACGCTAAAGACTTGCTTTCGTTGATGCTATCAGTGTGCAGAGAGATCGATTTCTGCTGCGGAGTAGGCGGGGTTTCTATGTCGTGTCTTCTATCGGTATGGATGATGTCGTCGTCGTCATCATCCACGTCAGGGTCGCGAAAAAGAGGCTGGCGAGAACTGTCGTCGTTTGCCCAAGTATTCTCTTCAACATACATTGACGCCGAAGCCTTGACGATAGAGTCGATTAGCCAAAATTGCAGAACATTCATTATTATCGGGAAAATTCCCATCACGCTGTGGAACGCACAATTAGCAGGCCGGTATATTCGCGCCTTAACAATTCCTTTACTCACAAAACGATTTGCATTCTATCGCTTTCACCCGTCCAACTTAGTAACCATTCGCCAACGACGAAGATGCCTGGCCATGCAGCGAACAAGGCCACAACTAAGAGCTTCATGGTCAAAATAGTGAAAACATAGACAGTAGCCTGTCTTCCCCAATATGTTATCGAGGGGGGATCTCCATACTCTCCTGATCGAAACCCTTTGAGATGCAAACGGTCCGTGAAAAGCTTGTCGGCTCCATGGAGGATTAAATAGATATACCCCACGCCTGGAGGAAAGGAGAAAAGAGCATGAAAAGAGTGGTATGATTGAAAATATTTCAAACCTCACCGATTGTGGTATCAATGAGGACATTGAGGAAATATGAATCACATGGGTTTCCTGATGCAAGATGAGCCGCAAGACCGGATATGAACAGGTTAAGTCCATGCACGACTGCCTGTCCTAAAATCTGCTTGGACACGTCGAACAACCTGCAAGGATTTCAGCTGAATATTCCACTAAAACAGCTGAGGAGCTGTGCACCATATACGCCATGGTCGCATTGGTTTCTCTCTCTGCCGCTTGTAGACTAGGGACGCAATGACAAGTCCCCCCATCAAAGCTTGGACGACCTGAAGCAGGGAACAAAGGGGAAACAACTCCGGGTTAGATGCTGAAGAACAGGTTTTGACTACGCGTACCAGCGCGGTGGGGCCAAGCAGACGGCATGCGCCTTTGTCCACTGGAACGCTTGTGTAAGGGAATGGCGGAGGATTGTCTGGTAGTTCGACATTCACCAGCTGATCACTCGGGGGAAATGAGGAAGACATGTTAGTGCAGTGGCACAGCGTTGCTTACGTATTACATTGCATCATACCGATGTAGTTCCGTTGTCACAGGAACCCCTACCTGGTTTCTTTGCTCTGGCTTCTGTTGCCTGAAGTCTCTTGACGTACAAATTCGCATGTATCCACCGTTGGAAGTAAGACGTAAGTACCTTGCACGGAGATTATTTTCAGCTTCTTGGCAATATCCCAAAGGCAAATGCTCATCTGGGTGCAACTGTCACAGAGGCATTTCATGTGAAAGCTATTCCTTTATTGAAAGGGCATCCAGCCCATCGAGATTCATTCCAAGTCATCAACCTCTGCACAGACCCAAGGAGAAACACGCTTGCATCTTCTCTCCCCTCCGTCTACGCTTTGCATCCCTGCACAGAGAAATCATATGTATTTCACGCATGCATGATGCGCTGTTGGTCGGTTTGTATAGTTCTCCCTATTTGATTCGTGTGTCTGTGGAAGTTTTCCCAGACTCCCTGGGAGAGTTCGCATTTTCCGGAAGCCTGAGGCTCAAGGATCCCACCCCTTCCCTGGAAGCACAGTCCCTCTTGAGTCAAAATGGTCACTTCTAGAGTGCCCTAATGTCTTGATCTGGAAAAGCTGTATTACAGTAGGGACCGCTTTCAGATAAAACCATCTCTCAACACCCATTGGTAGCTTGCCCTCAACGTATCCAGTCGTCCCGCTGGGAACTCCATTCACTGCTCCCTGTCATTTCCTCAGCTGTGCGACACGCGCGGTAAGGAAAGTGTTAGGAACATGTTCTGGCTGTCACAGAATGCCTGCTCAGCTCTGGACCTTTTTCCACTGCCACTTGTAGACCATATAATCCCGTTCAAAACCGGCGCAGAGCAGAAACTTCCCACGCCTAACTTCTGGTCGAGCGTGCGCGCTGATACGCGAAATGATGAAAAAGAGATGCTTTGGACCACGGCACGATCAAGAAATTCAAAGTCAGTGTAAAGTCATGTCCAATGAAGAGGGGGGAATAGCAGAATTGTGTCTCTTTATATTTTATTAACAATATTAATAACTAAAGAAATCGTTGTTAGTTGTATATGTGCTTATTTGCAGAGCATTTCGCCATCATTTCAGCGCCGCCTAAGCTGCCAAAAGGTCACGAGAGAAGACACCAAACAAGTCTAGGAACTGAAATAATTGGACAGGGTTGGCGTAGGCTTTATCAAAAAGCCGTCGCCAAAATGTCATAAGCGACAAATTGTTGGAGCTTCCTCCTGGCCATGTGGCAGCTGACTGATATAGACTGAGGCAACAATCTGTATGGCATGTCAATAAAACGAGGCAATACACGACAAAGTGCCCGGTTCACCTAATTTTTGATATCCCTCAATACTGGTCTCGGCGCAAGCAGCTCCACGATTCGGGTTTTCTTGATCTCAGGGCCTTTCTCGCCAAAATAGCGCCCCGACATGAAACTCCAATGAAGGTTGGCAGTGAGCCATCCCTCGAGACTGCAAACATAACGGTCCACGTCCCTGTCGATGTCCGGACCCCAGGTAGGTAATCTACGCCGGTTTTCACGGAAGGTGTCTAGGGCCTTGAAGCACATATCTCCGGCGCAGTCAACTGCGTCTTGGAGGGCAAGGCCTTCAGCTCTCATTAGAATGATGACTGTATTGTAAGTTTCTCCGCATGCCTGCTCCTTGTTGAACGAGAAGAGGTCCTATGTACGTGCGACTTTTTAATCGACGTATAAAGCATGATGACAACGGTATACGCACGTTTGACCATGTGCAGAAATCATTAACGGACTGCTTGATGGATCTCATAATGGGATCTTCGACGACATGATTGGGGAGGTCAATGTGAAGGGTATATTCGAGAAAGTCCATGAGAGGCTTGAGCCCGCTGCTATCCCGCCGAATATCGATGTATTCTTGGATGGTAGGGATTTTTCCAGTTTGACGATGCTTGGCTTGGAGATGGCGAGCATCAAAGAATAACCCCAAGTTTTCACGAAGACGGGCTTGAAAGCCTGGTCCTTGGTCCCGTGTGCACCGCAACCAAAGACTGCACGATCGAGTAGGTGAGTTTATGTGTTATTGATCCAGAGACGAAGTGAACTGACTCTCGCGACAACTTGCTTAAGTCGGGCTCCTGTTTCGAGTGAATCTTTCCTGGGGCATGAGTAGGGCGATAAGCATCGGGAAACCAGAAGGCATTCATGACGATGTCTGCGATCCTCTCGTTGCCCTTGATCATCAAGCCTTCGGAGACGTCCCCGTAATGGAATATGAGCTGCATGAAATCGCAGATGCACCGCAGACGAGCGTCGTCAGTGTCATAATAGGCATACGCGGCAAGTTTCCCTGCGGCAAGGACAGACAACTGGCGACGTTTCTCCTCGGTAAAATTATTGCATCCTTTCTCGAACCAGGCGTCAGATGCAGCAGCAATAGCATCTCCGTTCTCATGGTATCTGAGAGGGTAAGGGCAACGGGATAGAAGATCAGGAAGTCGAAATGTGCGAAGGGGTGCCATTGGAAAAGAGCGAGGGGGAATGGGAGTCTAAGAATTGAATGGCAGCTCGAAGGAGTTTTCCTTTCGTCTTTTATCCTTGAAGGGGTTGTTATTGTGCTGGAAATACCGGCCAAGCTTGAGCTCGAATGAATATTGATCGTGAATAATCGACGCGAGCGACCCTGGAAATGCAGGGTCAAAGGGGGACATTCGCTAACAAGGACACAGCTGTCATTCTTTGCAGGAAAAGTCCCGGAGCAGTGCCAGGTGCCATGTTCCACGCAGACGAAGTACTGACAACGACGTAGTTTGTTTTACATTGCTGCGCCGCTTGCACAATGCAATGGGTTGGATATTCCCGAATTGTGAAAAGAATTGGATTTTGAAGCTGATGGACGAGCTGGTTTGAAACGCCACGATTACCGGCACAGGACATCTTCTAACCAAGAATTGGTGGGAAACGCTTCGCACCTGTCGGTGACAGCAAACCTGCGACTATCGCGCTAGACATGGCTAGAATACAGCACAGCAGCAGCACTCGAGCAGACCTGCGATCGCGTTCGGGACGAGCTGTGCCGAGTGCCGGCGCGTTAAAGTGCGTGTGCGTGTGCGGGGGCACCAGCAGCGACGCCGAGCCGTCTCTGTGCGGCCTGCGTCTGCACGGGGTTGTAGCGGTACCCTGGCCAGTGCTGCTCATGCCTTGCCTTCTCGAGCTGGTAATATACAGCGACGCACTACTCCGCCGGTTCCGCGCTTGTGGCGCAACACACTCTCGCATGACCGAGGCCCGCTGATGGCTGGAGAAATATGAACCCGCCAGGGCTAAAACAATACCGTATTTTGTATGAGTGGTAGCGAGGGCACAAGAAATTTGATGGCAATATCAAATAGTATTAATATCAAACTCTTTTCTCTCAATTATGGTCAAATTCAAGCCCTGTTGCATGGAGGATGCCATGATTCCAGGGATCTGTCAACATGGACATGTATCCTGACACAATGCTGTGGCAAATGTTAGATGATATAGCAAAAAGAATGGAGACTTAGAAAGCCTCAAACTCATACACAGACACAGACACAGACACATATGGTGCATGTATCACAAACCACATAGATACAAATAGTGCCCACATGACCAAAGTACAACACTACATAAACTAACAGCAAATGCATTCCTGCATCTTACAGGACAGTGCTGTCCATAAGTAGCTGCCAGGTTGTACCTCTTCAACTTTTTTGGTTCTCTTTTGTCTGAGCAAGATAGTTCATAGGTTAGGGCTTGTCCACTCTCTGAAAAATCAACCCACCTTGCAGAAGAAATTCACAAATAGGTAGCATGGTTCTGAAGTACTTCTCAAGTTAACCTAACACCTAAGTTTGTGAGCCAGAAGCTTTAGCATATGTGGCTTGAATTTCCTTGCTTCTTACCAGTTTAAGAAAATTCTAGCAGAGATAGATAAGCAAGTAAGTGCAGGATTCAGTATTGAGGGAGTGCAGCAGCTTCCTACATATATCAATTAATTCTATCTAAGATGAGACATTGAGAACTGACCACT